>PVIH01007839.1:0-96751 GCA_004025045.1 Sigmodon hispidus
TTTTTTTTTTTTTTTTTTTTTTTTTTTTTTAAACTTTTTTTTTTTTTTAACTTTTTATTTATTTATTTGCCTTGGTGTTTGCCTGGAACTGGAACTACAGACAGTTGTTAGCTGCCATGTGGGTGCTGGGAATTGAACCCGGGTCCTCTGGAAGAGCAGACGGTGCTCTTAACCGCTGAGCCATCTCTCCAGCCCCGAAAATAGCTAATCTTTTAAAACGTTCTCCCCTGAACCAGGTATGGTGACGCAGGCCTTTAATACCACGACTGAGAGACAGAATGCAGGTGGATCCCTGAATCTGAGGTTAGCCTGGTTTACACAGCAAGTTCTAGGACAGCAAGGGCTGTTACACAGGGAAACTCTGTTTCAAAAAACCAAAAAATAAATAAAACAAAATAAAATAAAGTGCTTCTTGCAAACAAATCCTCCCTCCAGAGTTTGAGTTTTGCCTCTGCAAAGAGACAGAGGAGAAAAACCTGGCCTGTGGCTAAAGTACTGAGAGTTCTAGACAACCAACAGAGTGATTCCCAGGATCCAAACCCTCTCCTCCCTGTCCTGGCCTCTCACAGACTCCTGTCTCCTCCAATAAACCTGAGATTCCCCACCCTGCTTCCTAACAGGTAAACAATTGGCCTTTTAAAGGCAGGCTGTGTTTGTGAGCCACACCTCTGGTCTACTATGTCCACCTTCTTCCCTGTGTGAGAGGGAACACGGACCATAGAGAAAGACTCCATTAACAGCAGCCAACACAGGCTTTGCCCTACTGGGATGGCACAGGAAAACCAGCCATGTGAGATGCCAACAGCTGGCCCACAGGCTATTCATGTTTGCCATGTACCTCGGCCAAGGCCAGACACATTTCCTGCGTTATCTCTCAAGAATCAGATAAGAGAGAGTTGATGACGGTAGTAACACTCTTAGATCTATACCATATGCCCCCCGCAGTGTTAGAGCTTTGTATACTTTACTTATCTCAGTGGGTTGGAACCCACGACATCACTTTACGAGGTTAACTCAGCATTTCAACAGGGAAACAAGACTGGAAATAAGACTGGTGATTACACCACAAAGTCTTTCTTGCCAGGTCACTAGAATAGATGTTCCATCTTTGGCACTTTTGTTTTGTGAAGCTTCTGATCTGCTTATATTCATGTGTACTTATTTATATGAATGGAATCATAATATAAAATGTACCTCTCACTGAGGACAGACTAAAAACTGTTGCAAAACACTTGCTTCTCTATTTCAGAACTTTCCCATCAAGATGTATTCAGTTACTAGTCCAGTTTAACAAAGAAAATAGCTACAGTCACTGCATCAACTTCCTCTTTGCCCCACGTCTCAGCCACTGTCCTCACCTGCATTTTCAACACAACAGCTTTCTTTTTGTTCCTCTGTCTTCTCCAGACATGCTCAAAACCTAGAACACTCTCCCCTTACCCTTCCTGAGCTGGTTCCTTCTCAACTACCAGGTCTCTGCTTGTGTATGACCTCTAATTGTAGTGCTCTCTAGGGCCCTCAGTCTGGACAGCTCTCCAATGTCTGTCTTCCCCTCTAAAACTCCAGGGAACAGATACATACTGTTTATACTCACCCACTAGAGCAACTGGACAGAACAGAATCTCACAATTGTGAAGTGAACAAAGAATGCCCCAGGCCTTGTCATTAGTCAATGACAGAGCGGGGAATCCAAACCTCGTTTGTCTGACCCAGCACTTACCTGTCACCCTTTCACTGGGAGAGACCTAAGCCAGCCTAGTTCCTAAGCCTAAGCTCCCTCCATGGTGTCACTGGTTTAAGGAAACCAGAGGCTGCCTCTGTGGTCAGCTGAGAATCTGGAAGGAATAAATGAGAAAACTACACACTCTCCAATTTGAACAAGAGGAAAACACTACCAGTCACTGAAGAAATACCAAAAGAAATCAAACATATGATTTGTGCTGAGTCCAGGGCAGCAACCAGCTCGAAAAATAGAAGGTGGGGTTCTCCTAGTCAAGTAGTATTAAGGGAAGGAAGCAGCCTGAGATCAGCAAAAAACTTCAAAGTACTGGGTGTAGAAGACTAAGGTTGCTGGGACTTCACTTAAGACACATGGGTTAGCAACAGTGATCTGTAAATATGAAACAGAACAGAGAGGCAGGGGCCACACAGGGTTCTAGGTAGGCCCTGACTAGGATGCCAGGACCTGGACAGTGGTCAGAAGAGTTTGGTAACGCTGCCACCTTGTGGTTATGGAATACCTGTCCCACAGAAAAAGAAATCTATGGATAGATCAGTTGTTAGTTCTCCTTGTACTGCTGAAATCTCTTAAGACTGATGTCTGTGCTAGTAATAATAAAGGTAAGTCTTTATAGTAAACACTACTTCTAATGTTCATTTTTCTGTAAATAAGCCAAGACACTGGGTAATGGGGCAGCCTGATTTCGTAACTGTGAGTTGCTGGACATCTGCTGCCCTGGCTGCCTTAAGCAAAAGGGCTGTCAATCAAACAACCAGGCAGCACTGACCATTTTAAAAGCTCAGTAGAGGGGGCTGGAGAGATGGCTCAGCGGTTAAGAGCACCGTCTGCTCTTCCAGAGGACCCGGGTTCAATCCCCAGCACCCACATGGCAGTTCACAACTGTCTGTAGTTTCAGTTCCAGGCAAAACACCAAGGCAAATAATTAGAAATAAATAAAAGTGTTAAAAAAAATATAAAAGCTCAGTAGATGATATGAAAAAACTATACAACAATTCCAGTTAAGGGTATCTGATGGGAAGCCTCACTCAGCTAGCTTTGGCTATTTCAAGTTGTTTATAACAAGACTTTTTGCTGAACTCTAGAGGACTCTGCAATCATTTACCCATAGGCTAAAGATGCAACATTTATTTTAGTGACCTAGCAAAAGAATACTTGTAATTGGCACAAACCAAACCTTCATTTACATGTGAGGTGTGCTATGACTTTTTTCATCCCCTCTCTGGCTGTGAGTAGCACTTCAGTTCACTTAAATAAACTGAGACACAATCACCAGTTCTTGAAGGTACAGTCCCAGTCACAACCATTTCAAATAGTTCATACCAGGCCTTTTGCTATCACAACCCTCAGTGGGCAGTGATATCCTATAACCAGGTCTACTCAGGCTAGAAAAGGGGCACTTATCCCTATGGACTGGCAGAGGGACTGCTGTGACTGGTACAAAAGGGACAATGCCATGATTCATGGGAAACACAAACCTTCATTTGCATAATTGAGGCACCCTCCCCTCTCTGGCTATATAAGCAGACAGGCTAAGAGACACTCTTCTGCCCAATTAGACCCAATAAATGTCTTCCCATGAGTGGTCTTTTCTTTTTTTTTTTTTTTTTTAAACTTTATTTATTTACTTATTTATTTGTGTTGGTGTTTGCTTGGAACTGGAACTACAGACAGTTGTTAGCTGCCATGTGGGTGCTGGGAATCGAACCCGGGTCCTCTGGAAGAGCAGACGGTGCTCTTAACCGCTGAGCCATCTCTCCAGCCCCGAGTGGTCTTTTCTTATCTACTTTTGTTAATTAGCTGAGCTGGCATCACAAGAAGAGAAGAAACTGACACAGCAGAGTGACAGCAACCACAGAGGGAGCAGAACAGCAATGGCAGACCAGCCCACAGGCCGAGCTGCAAAGTCAGCAAGGCAGCTGGATAGTTCAAGAGTGGACAGAGCAAGAAAGGAAGGGTGGAAGAAGCAAGGAGTAGAGGGAAGGGACCTGGAGAGATGACTTGGGGCTCTTCCAGAGGATTGGGGTTTGTCTGCAGCGCCCACTCCATCCCTATAACCATCTGTAATTCCAGGTCCAAGGAATCTGATGCCCTCTTCTGGCCTCCAAGGGCACTATCTACACATGGTGCACATACATACAGGAAGCAAACACCCACATATATAAAAAAAATTTATTTATTTTTGTAGAGAAAAGGCAAGAAAGGCTAGAAGGTAGAAGGGGATAAAAGACTGTAAGGGGCCAGAAAAGTACAGATAATATCTGGAAGAATTCAAGAAAACTGTCAATTCATTACAATGACATTCTCAGATACTCTAGGCCAACAGATCTAAGGACTAGCTGGTATCAAATGCTATGGAATCCTGACTTACACAAGCTCTCTAAACCTTGATGAGTCATCCTGAACAAGGATTGAACACTAAATTCTAACCTAGAGGTTCGTGTGCTTGCTATACCTGCATGCCTGCCACTGCTGCTCACTGCTGTTAAGCACTGGGAGATAGAAAAGCTGCCAAAGACCCCCACAGGAAGACTTTCTCCTCAGTCTCCCATGACTTGAATTCTCTTTTTGTGGTAAAGGAGAGTAAACCTAGGGCCCCACACTTGCACAAGTGCTCCACCACTAAGCTATAACCTCAGTGTTCTTTCACTTTTAGTTTGAGATTGGATCTCACTAAGGTGTCCAGGCTAGTCCTGGACTTGCTCTATAACCCAAACAGCCCTTAAACTTTTGAGCCTCTGCCTCAGCTTTCCAGTAGGTAGGATTACAAGCTGAGGTGGGAATGTCTGTCTGTATGCAGTAAATATCATTCTGTAAATAAAAGAACTGTTTTGGCCTGTGTGGAACACGGTAGCAGTAGGCAAAAAAATCAGAGACAGGTAGAAGAGGGTGGAGTCAGATAGACTGGAGCCAGCCGCCAAGGAAGAAGCATATAAGACTACAGGTACGGGCCATGGGTCCCAGCCACGTGGCCAGATAGATTAATAAAAATGAGTTAAATTAAGATAAAAAAGCTATGCTCAAAGCTGGAATCCTACCTACAATCTCCATCCAGGTAGGAAAAAATACAAACACAACATCTATCTATCTCTTCACAGTAACTTGTGGCCCTCTTGCCACCTCCCTAAACATGCCTGAGGGCAAAGATGGCTTCTTACTGGACTCTAAAGCAATGGTACTTAGCACTGGATCCAACACACCAAAATAGTAATAGTAGCTTCTATTAAATAGGTATTGACTGCTTCTGAATAAATCATATACTATATTCTTGAATTTCACTTATGAGAATTCCAAATGCAAACCATAAGTAGATGTTTATTTCAGTACCAGCTGGGGGTTCTTTAAGAGGCCAATGACTGAGAAATAAAGGCAGGCATCCCCAGACAGTGTCTTCTAAAGACCAGTATCTTTCTAATTATAATATGAATATGACTTGTAGAAAAATCTAGCTAGCACATAGGCTCCAGTTCTGTACTCTGCAGTAGAGACTGGGATTCTGTGCATGAAAAGCATCTGGGTGGTGCTTAAGAGTACTGTTCCATAGATCATTCAGAATAACAAAACCCTGGAAAATGGACTGAGAAACTATGACCTGTAAGTTCTACTTGACCCACTACCAGAGTGAACACCTAGCAAACTGAAGTGATACAATAATTTTTAAAGAGGTAGAAGAGAAGGCTGAGATCATCTGTGCCCCAAAGCCTAGAACATTTACTTTGGCTCTTTACAAAAAGAGCCTGCCACCTCACTATTTATGAAGTCACTCAGCAACAGAACAAACAGTCAACCAAGGGTGAAACACAGATCAGGCCTTAAAGCCAACTGTTGTGACTTGTAAATCTTTAGGCCAGGTTTAGGTCACAAAACAAAGCACATGTGCTAAAAAGGAGGGAAAGAAGAGCTCCCATCCTAGGCTGGAAGGGAGGTAGGGATGATAGGGAGGAAAGGATTATGGAGACATGTGGAGGTGTGTGGGGAGGAGCCCTCACCAACTACCCTGTCAATATTCATGTCAGAAGGAAAATAAAAGGCAGGGATCACTACCACTTATGTGCAGTGTCACTGAAGTACTACAAAAAGGAGGCTTTGGATGCCTCAAGTTGACCCCAGTGACAGAACCCAACTGAATTCTGGCTAGGAGTAGGGAAGGTTATAGGACTGGAGGAGGAGGAGGAAATGAGAAAGGTAGTAAAGTAATGGCCCACAGTCTATAGTCTGGTGGCTTCTGTAAGCCACGTCTTCTGCTATCCCGAGTCAAGGAAAGCATATACTTAAAGGTCAACACTTAAGAAAATAAACACAACTGTCCATTTCCATCAACTTAAAACCAAAGAGTCTGGCTGTCTTTGTGTGAAGAGCAGGGTCTTGAGCTGTTTGCCCTAAAAGGTTTGCTTGTTTCACACCAAATGATCACATGTCCTTTTTTTTTTTTTTAATGTGAATTGGTGTTTTGCCTGCATGTATAAATGTGTAAGGGTGTCAGATCTTGGAATTATAGACAGTTGTTAGCTGCTATGTGGATGCTGGGGATCGAACTGAGGTCCTCCAGAAGAACAGTCAGTGCTCTTAACCACTGAGCCATCTCTCCAGCCCTCACATGTCCTTTCAAAGAACAATAGCCTTCATTTATAGAGCTGTGGAAAATACCATTAAAAAGACATTGGGACAGGATATTTGAAAAGCCAAACTGTTCTTAAATGTCAAGTGGCAAATAAGAATACACAAGGATGTGACCAAATCACCATGGGCACAAAGCATATTCTATAATATCCTGGTTGGAACCCATTAGGGCCAACCTTTCTCCTTTGTCTTGCCTATAAAATCTTGACACATTATGTCTTGATTGGGGCATGGAATATTTATCTTCTTAGTGAATTAAAAAATGCTCTCAGGGTTGGAGAGGTGGCTCTGTTTAAGCACTGGCTGCTCTTCCAGAAGACTTGGGTTCAATTCCTGGCACCTATACAAAGGCTCTTAAGTCTCTGTAACTCCAGTCTCAGAGGACCCAATACTCTGGCCTCTGTGAGCACTGCATACACATGGTGTACAGCTATATGTGCCAACACCCATACCCACAGACAAACACACAAATAATGTTTTTAATCAAAAGAAAATTTCTGTTACCCATGTGTCTGCTCTACCCAAGTTCCTCCTGCTTGATCATGTGATTTGTCCCTTTTATCAGCAAGTAAGGAAGTAACTACCTGTGCAGCATCCAGCACATTGCAACAGCACATGGTATAAGAATGTGCTGAGATCTCAGTCTATTAAAATACTTCAGTTTTCCCGCCGCCAACTGTGGTGTGATTCTGAATTGGTTACTTAGATTTTCCTCACCTATGCAGTTCTCTCACAATAGTGATTCTGTGGACTAAATGTATTAAAATGTTACATATAACATTAATACAATATATAAATATATAAAATTAATATAATAGTAAGGCTTTTGAAAGTGTTGGAAATTATCAGTCATGTTCATTAATAGATGAATTTATTGCTGGGCTGTGGTGCCAGATGCCTTTAATCCCAGCAGTCCGGAGGCAGAAGCTGGCAGATCTCTGTGAGTTCAGAGCCAGTCTAGTCTACAGACTGAGTTCTGGGACAGCAGGGCTATACAGAGAAACCCTGACTCATGAAAGAAAAAAATGAATTTATTATTTCATCCAATGAATCACTTTCTCCCCCAAATATACTGCAGCAGGAAGTATGTATCAACCTTAGTGGCCATGGCAGTTCTTTGCTGTGGTAGCCCACCCTGAGCACTGTGGGGTATTTCACAGCATGCCTATCCTCCATATAATAGACACCAGTATATGGAGGAGTCTATAGTCTTCAGAGATGACCAGGTTCTCTGAAAGGAAACACCCTCCCTCTTTCATTTAGAACTGCTGTATTAGAATTTTCACATTTGAAAGGGCTCTTCCTTAGCTTCCCACCATTCCATTCTCCCCACAAGCAACCACTGGAGTCACCAGGTGCTCACCACTCAGATGCCTTGGAGGAAACAGGTTGTAGGTGGTGTAGATATCATTGGAGAACTGTAGCTTGAGCTCAGGGCTCCCCGTTAGGAGCTGTGCCACGTGTTCCACCTGAAACGGTGTCTTCTCCAGGATCACAACAGCATCTTCTCCATGTGTATCCCCAGAGTCCTCATTTACCTACAGGCAGAGATCTCATCAGTGGGTCCATGGACAATGCCACTAGAAAAGCCTGTACACCACAAACAGAAGCTTCCAAAGCCTCTGAAACCCCAGCACTTGGGGGTAGGAAAATGCTTTGTTGAAAAAATGCAGTCCATGCAAGCATGAGGACCTGAGTTCCATCCCCAGAACCCATGTAAAAAAAGCTGGGTGTGATGTTGCTACTTAAGAGCCCAGAACCCACAAAGCAAAGATAAGTGAACCCCTGGGGCTTGCTGGCTAGCCTAATTAGTGAGTTCTTCAACAATGAGAAACCTTACACTAAAAAGCAATACAAGCAAGCAAGCAAGGAAAACAACAACCAAAACAAGACAGAAACAATATCTGAGGTTGACTTCTGATCTCCACATGAGCATACATTCAAACACACACACACACACACACACACACACACACACACACACACACACACACACACACACACACACACACGAACTAAGATACTCTATATCCTACAGTACTAAATATTCAGCCAAGATTTCACTCTTTATAAGAAAGCACATCCATCTCATTAGCATGCAAATTTGTTTACATCTTTAATAAAAAATCATATATACACCAAGGATTTGTTTAAAAATTAATTTCCAGGCAAGGAGGTGGTGGTACACACCTTTAATCCTAGTACTTGGGAGGCAGAGGGAGGGGGTGGATCTCTGAGTTCAAGGCCAGCCTGGTCTATAAAGAGAGCTCTAGAACAGCCGGGGCTAACCCTGTCTCCAAAAAAAAAAAAAAATAATAATAATCAATTAATTAAAAAATAAATAAATTCCTTAGGAGTCATTATCAGTAAATGCTTGATTGGTATATCTATTTTATACTCCTGTATATTCAGGGTTGTGTAAAACTTTCTCAGCAGAATGAAGTCACCCGTGGGAAAGCTTTGGGCAGCCCAGTCTAGAGAAACTTTGACAACGGCCTTGACTAGGCCTACGTCTTCTCAGTAGTTTGGGGTAGTCCCTAATCCTGCTGCTAGACAGCTAAGCACAAGGTGTTAGAACCAACAGCCTATCTGCCTCCAGTCATGCTTTGCAGTCCAGAAACTATCATCTCCACATCCCAAGCACACGCCTGAGTTTCTGTCATACATGGGAGGGCACAGCGTGTGGAATGGGCTAATTACACAGGCTGACGTCATGTGAAGCAGGGCATCTCACAGTTATCTCATTTCCAGAGGCAGGGCCCAAAGCGAACATCGGCCGGCACCTTTATACGTAAAATGAATGATGATGAATGACATGGGGAATTGAGCACGTGGTTTTAAAACTGGCAGATATTTGCAGGGAAGGAGCAATTCGAGCAATTAGACCCAGATGTGTGCACTCCTTTAATTCCACAGGTAACCTCGTCGCTCCATGCAACACAGTGATGGTAACTCCACCTTCCCCGAATAACGTGATTGGTAGTTTCCGGAGTGAAAAAACCCTGCTCTGGCGCGAAGATTGGCTCCCTTTTTCCTGCCCTCCCCACCCCGGTGCTGAATGGTACCTTCCCGTGCAGGAAAATGATTTTGTCCCGCGCAGACTCCCTCAGCACTTTTTGTACTCTAAAGCCGGAGAACGGTAAGCGGACAGGGGCAGAGGCACCATTGCCAACGCCCGCTTCTTTCTCGTCTGCGCTGGGGGCTTCTGCCTCTTTTGCCTCGTGTTCGCGCTTTCTCTTGACTTGAGGCGCCGGATCCGCCATGCTGCCTAGGAAGACCCGTACCCGCCTGCACGTATGAGCCGCTGCTCACGCCCCTTGCGCCTGTGAGGGGCTGGACTTCAACTCCCGGCATGCTCAGGGCAGACAAGGCGGCTACTCCATTTCCCGGCGTGCTTTGCGTCCTAGTCGGCTTCCGCAGATTTTGCACCTGCTTGGGTAGAGGGTCTTTTAATGATCTTTGTGGAGGGGCCGATGTAGTTCGAGGCACTGAGCTATTGGTCCCACCGGCAGGCGGTGGGGAAGGGAAAGGAAGGCGAGGTCCTAAGGAAGCGGGCTAGGGGTGTGTGGCAGTGGAGAGGCCAACGTCAGCCCAGCGCCTGGGGTGGGAAACACAAAACAGCTCAGGCTTTCTGTATGATGGACACACAGCGTTAAATAGTGACTGTTTTTAAATTAACACCCCTACTCAAGAGTGGGCGTAGAAGGAATGTTTTTAAGATAAATCTATAAGCCATTTTATTTCTTTTTTTAAAAAATATTTTTATTATATTATGTGCATTGGTGCCAGATCTTGAAGTTAGAAACAGTTGTTAGCTGCCATGTGGATGCTGTGAATTGAACTCGAGTCTCAAGAAGATCAGACAGTGCTCTTCACAGCTGAGCCATCTCTCCAGCCCCTGGTTGTTATTTTTTAACAGTGGGTACTTAAACTATTATCCATTTTTCTTTCGATTTTGTAATTTTACATCAGTTTTTTTCTTTATATGTAGATCTGGCCTTTTTTTGCTGAAAAGAAAAAGTAACAGAATGGATCGTACGTGTCTTACTACCATTTCCTTATACCCTGGAGGCTTCATCGTCTAAATTCAGTTTGCCTGTAATTCTGCCCTGCTGCCTGGGGATGTGATTTATATTATTCTTTTATTGCAGCTGGAGGAGTGGTAATAAAACTTGTAATTTATGAGTTTTGTAGGGTTTTTTGTTGTTGTTCTGGCTAGCCCATTTTTCCTACCCCTTAATTTGGCACCTTTAAATATTGTTAAGAACTGATAGTCTGCCAAACGTTATTTTTGTCAATGTTTTTAGACAAATGTAATGGATGTGGCAAAACTTTTTTCAGTTTTTGATATTAACAAGATGTAATTGTCAATCTGCTTTTTAGTTAGTAACAAAGTGTACTATGTTAGATTGAGTTTTGGATAGTATTTCATAGGAATGAGCATGCAGTGGATTTGACTGTTTTAGAAGTAGAGGGACTTATGGGGAATTTGAAACCTGGTATGATTATTGACAAGTTGTCACTTGTCCACAGGCTTCCTCACCTTCTACAGATATACAGTCTGAGGTTATCAGTTCCATGCAAGACCAGAAGGAAATGTCCCACAAGGCCAATGGCAGTAACAAAACCCATTCAATTCTAGAATTCTAGGACTTTTTTCATATGAAAATACCTAAACTTTTTTTTCAATTCAAAAAAAGAAAAGAAAAGAAAATGGCAGAGCATAATGGCACATGTATTTAATATAGCACTACACAAGCAGAGGTGGACTGCTGAGGTCTAGGCAGAGTAACGCAGTGAGACCCTGTTTCTTGAAACAGTCTGGATATTTGTAGCCAATTGAGAGAAGAAATTGAATTCAGAATCGAGTCCCAATTGTAGGTACATATGTCAAAAATAGTAAGTTAGCACTTTAGTAATAAATACAGCTCTCTCTCTCTTTCCTCCCTCTTTCCCTCTCTTTCTTTTTTCCCCTCTTTTCTTCCTTCTTTCTTTCTTTGAGGCAGGGTCTCACTAGTAGTCCTGGAATTTGCTATGTATACTAGACTTCCTTAAACTCAGAGATCTGTCTGCCTCTGCCTCTGCCTCTCCCTCTCGAATGCTGGGATTAAAGGTGTGTGCCACCATACCACATCCACATATTGTAAAATAAGTTTATTATTTTTTAAATTAAACTTGGAATGATAGTTAACATAAATTCAGGAATAGTAATTAGTTATATAGACTCCTTTTCTATTTCTCAATCTACTTTGCTGGATCTTTGATGAAAGGTTTTGTGTTAGATGCGTGTACACACATGTTCAATGAGGATTGCACCTTGAGCATTTAAGCATGTGCTCTGCCACAGAAATACACCTTCAGTCCTTGAATAGGCTTCTAACTTCTGGAGACAGAAACCAAGTCAACTCACTGGTAGTACTTGTATAAATTCCTGTCTTGATGCCCCTGGGCCTGGCAGAAAGCAACATTCTTTACTTCTACAGTCCTAGTGTTACCCATCATCGGGCCAGAGTGGAAGTCACTTAAAAGGATTTCTCCAACTCCTCCTCCTCCTCCTCCTCCTCCTCCTCCTCCCCCTTCTTCTTGTGTTATTTATTATGTATACAGTGTTCTCCCTGCATGCCAGAAGGGGGCACCATATCTCACCACAGATAGCCATGAGCCACCATGTGGTTGCTGGGAGCCAAACACTGGAAGTGCAGCCAGTGCTCCCAATCACTGAGCCATCTCTCCAGCACTGTAAAAGGGCTTTTTAAGAGCTGGTATGGGACCAGCTTTGTATCCTGCTGTTTGACAGCAGCAAGCTGTGATAGCGCCCTCTAGTGGACCTAGCTTTTTTAGTTTGCTTCTCCTAAATATGGAATGAAAGAAACCTGCTGTTTCTTACATTATTTCAGAGACAATTCTAAATCTGAAACAATGATAAATGTGGGGATTTTGTTTTATTTGTGTCTTGGTTCTTTGAGACAAGCTGGCTTCAAACCAAACCCAACGTGAGTACAGAGGTGCACTAAAATAATTTGTGTTTGGGATATTTATTCATTCATTTATTGTATGTGTGCACGTGTGCAGAAATAACGGTAAAACATTCTTTCACAGCTCTCAATGGGTACAAAAGATATTTGGAGGAAAAAATGGCTTTGTACATGGGATGAAGCACTATAAATTCAAAACTTACAGGTAAAGATTAGCTCTACCAAACCCATCTCTTTAACTTTTTAAAAATTAATTTGTAGTCAAAACCAACAAGCTATCATTTTTGAAATTTTATTTCTATAGAATAAGAAAAAGAAAAGAGAGCTGTGCTATCCAGTAAGAGCATAACCCATATTATTGGTCACATCCCTAAAGGTCATAGACCATTGGTTTTACTACCTGCACACGAGGGCCTTAGAACCTCTGTGTGTCTCCACTAGACAGAGAATTGAAGGAGCATACTGGATAAGTCAATACGGTGAAACAAAAGCTGCCCAGTGGGTTCCTAGAAGCCAACTCAGGGTTTATAAATAATTCAAACAAGTCAAACTGGGCATGGTGGTTCCAGCACATGGGTGTCAGAGGCAGGAGATCTAGGAGTTGATGGCCAGCCTGGGATACAAAGAGTGGTTCTGTCTCAGATGGCAAAAACAAACAAAACAAAATCCCCACAATTTTATAAGTGTTTTTTTCCTGAGCTGAAGAAAAAAGAATAACTGAGGAAAGGCATTTATGGTGGTTTATCAGCTTTAGCTTTGGACTGGCCAGACAGCTCAACAGGTAAATGTGCTTGCTACACAAGCCTGGGAACCTGAGGTCCAGCCCAGGTCCCAGGGGAGAGAGCTGACTTAGAAAAGTTGTTCTGACTTCCTCTCTCTCTCTCTCTCTCTCTCTCTCTCTCTCTCTCTCTCTCACACACACACACACACACACATTATTAATAATAGACATGTTTTAAAAGAACTTTAACTTTGATCCTTGTTTAAATGGAGACTTGTTTTATATACTTTCTGGATGTTTTCATTTTGAATTCACAATTTATACCTCCAAGGAACCCAGAAAGACCTAGATACAGAATACAATGCTTGCTTGCTTTTTCATCTTTCAGGGAGGGCTCAGCAGGTAAAGCAGGTAAAGACCCTCCCTGGAAAGCCTGATGGCCTGAGTTCAATAGCGAGGAACCCACATAAAGGTGGATGAAGAGAAGCAGCTTCATGAAAGTGTCCTCTTATGTCCACATATGTGCCATGGCACAGTCACTCCCCTACACATCACCACACGTAAACAATAATGGTGACACGTTCTTCAAAATCCTACAGGGATTTGAGCTCAGACTGTTTTAACTTTTGGTTTCTGAACTGAGTTCAGACTATTTTAACTTTTGGTTTCTGTTCTTTAATTATATATAAGTTGTATTACAGGAATCCTTAGGAGTCCTATGATACTTCATATATATACACTTTTGGATGGGTACGATCAACATTGTAAAAATTACAATCTTAACGAAAGCAATCTACAGATTCAATGCAATCCTCATCAAAATCCCACACAATTCTTCACATACCTCAAAAGAACAATACTCAACTTCATATGGAAAAAGAAAAGAAAAAAAACAAGATTGCCAAATCAATCCTGTTTATTACATTTATTTATGGGGTTTGTATGTGCACATGCCTCAGTGCTCAGGTGGAGATCAGAAGATAACTTCATGGATTTGGTTCTCTCCTACCTTACTTGGGTCAAAAAAAGGTCAAAGGCATTGTGATAAGTCTTTACCTGCTGAACCATCTCACTGATCCGACTCCACTTATATTTTCTGGTTTAGAATGAAAGCTGTCCAAAATGTTAAATAATAAATAATAAAAAAATGTTATCAGTTTGTTTGTTTCAAAATTAAATCAATAAACAAAATGAAAACACCAGAATCTGTGCATTGTAGCACACACTATAATTTTAACACTCAGGAGGCAGAGGCAGGAGAATTACTGCAAGTGTGAAGCCTAGTCTACAGAGCAAATACCAGGCCAGCCATTGCTACAAATAACAAGAAAAAAATTTAAAAGTGAAATCGAAACCTATGTGAGAACAACTTCATACATATACTTTCTTCTGCCATTCAGTTGTGGAGAAGAAGGAGTAAAGTGTTTTTTCTTTTCATCTGCTACAACTGGGATATGATTTAATGAGCCCAAAGGTCCATATGCTGAAAGCTTGATCCCAATGTGATGGTACTGAGGGAGTGGAATTTTTAAAAGCCATTTGGAGAGGAAAAAGTTTGTTTTATCTTACACTTCCAGGTAAATCCATCACCGAGGGAAGTCAGGTCAGGAAATCAAGCAGAGGAGAAACCTGGAGGTAGGAACTGATGCAGAGGCCATGGAGGGGTGCTACTTGCTGACTTGCTCCCTATGGCTTGCCCAGCTTGCTTGCTTATAGAACCCAGAACCACTAGCCCAGGGATGGCACCACCCATATTGGGCTATGCCCTCTCACATCAATTATTGATCTAAAAAATGTTGCGTAGGCTTTCCCACAGGTCAATCTGGTGTGGATATTTTCTCAATTGAAGTTCCCTCTTCCAAAATAACTCCATCTTGTGTCAGGTAGATATAAAACCAGACAGCATGCTATTTCCCTGTGTTACTTTTTATTCCTGTGATAAGTAGCCTAACCAAGGAAAGTTACAGAAGAGTTTATTTGGGGTTTATAGTTTCAAAAGGTTAAAGTTTGTGACCATTATGGCAGGGAGCACAGCAGCAGGAAGTCAGGCACAGTGTTGGAGTCATAACTGAGGGCTCTCACATCTTGAGACCTATGAGGGAGAATGAAAGAGAAAGAAAGAAACACCGAGAAAGACAAAAATCTTTTAAAACCTCAAAGCCCAACCCCAGTGACACACTTCCTCCAACAAGGGCGTATCTTCTAATCTTTCTATGAACTGGAGACCAAATATTAAAATCTCTGATCCTGTGGGACCATTCTCGTTCAGACCGCTGCACTGCTGGAAGGCTGTTAGGTCATCTTGGTGCTGTTCTTGGAAAAATTTAATGCATTTTTTTTTCCTTTGTGGGCCTGGGATTAGAACACAGGGGCCAAGGCGTGTTCAGGAAGCATTCTACTACACTCTCCTATAGATTTGTTCTTGCAGTTAGTTTTTTTTTTTTTTTTTTTAAACTCTTTTTTTTTAACTTTATTTATTTATTTGTCTTGGTGCTTGCCTGGAACTGGAACTACAGACAGTTGTTAGCTGCCATGTGGTGGCTGGGAATTGAACCCGGGTCCTCTGGAAGAGCAGACAGTGCTCTTAACCACTGAGCCATCTTTCCAGCCCCGCAGTTAGTTTTTTATGAGAAAGGTTATTATAAAAAGACTGTGCCTGGCCTCCCAAATCTCTAGCTTTCTGTCTTTCCATGAGATCCTATACTCACATATTGTTGTCCTTGTGCTGTTCCATGTCCAGAGGCTAGCCCCAGAGAGGTAGCACAGATAACCTGATCTGGGACTTCAGTTTCCAAAACCAAGCTAGACACACATCCTTACAAAGGACCTAGGCTCAGGCATTTTTTTCAAATAGGTGCTGCAACCAGAAATTTGGTAAGAATTCTTTCATTTTTCAGAGCTGTGTATGATGGTGTGCACTTGTAATCCCACCACTCTGGAGGCGGAGGCATGAAGATCAGCCACAAATCTGAGGCTAGCCTGATCTATATCATTTTCAGGGCAGTTAAGGGCAAAGTAGTGAGATTCTATCTCGAGCAAACAAATGTATACTACCTTCTCCTCCTCCTCCTCCTCCTCCTTCTTCTTCTTCTTTCTTTTTTCTTTTCCTGTTGACTCCTGACAGTTCCTCTAGGATTTAACTGTGGGTCCCAAAGTAAATGATATATTCTGGAATCTCCTGGCTGGTTGACCAAATAAGAGAGAAAAAAATTTTTAACCCTCTGTGGTTTAAATGGTGTGTGTGTGTGTGTTTACATAGAAATTGATATATTTAAGAATATAGTTTCTGGCATTTGAATACTAAATTCTGGTTGATGGAGTTGTTTGGAAGAATTAGGAACCATGGCCTTGCTTGAGGAAGTATATCACCAAAGGCAGGCTTTAAGAACTTAAGGCTTCTACCTACTTACTCCCTTTGCTTTTTCTGCTACCTGCCTGTGGTTCAAGGTGTGAGCCTTCTATTTGTCACCAGCTTCCCTGCTGGGATGGACCTTCTGGAACCATAAACCCAAGTAAACCCTTCCTTTTATAAGTTGCTTTGGTCATGGCATTTTATCACAGCAATAGGAAGTAACTAATATGATCTCATAAATTCATAATTGGGAATATATCTGTAGGAAATAATAGATTTAACTGGTTATGGTGGCCCCCACTTATAATTTCAGCATTTGGAAGTTGAGGTAGAAGGACCACCATGTGTTTGAGTCCAAAAAAGTCTCTGAACTATCCATCTCATGGAGTGGGACTAAAATCTAATCAGATATTGGTTGATCAATCCCATAAGCTTTGTGCCACTGGCAGAGCTAGTCTACTTCAAACCTCCCCTTAGGTAATTTTGGAGTTTCCAGCATTGAAGTCTGTGAGAATTTCCTCTTGTGTAGTTTTGATTCCCCAGAATAGTCCTATAGTCTTTTGCTTGGGAGACTGAAGCACCTAGCTGCCAGTCAAACAGAACAGTTCTATTAGGGCCTGAGAAAGTGGGGAACTGATGACTCCCCAGGCACTCAGCCAGCCTCTCCCTCATGACTTCAAATTGGATTGTAACTATGTGGCTGTCCTGGGACTCGTTCTGCAGACCAAGCTGGCCTCAAACTCACAGAGATCGACTTGCTTCTGCCTCCCAAGAGCTGGGATTAAAGGTGTGCACCACCACTACCTCATTCAATCTACTTTTTAATGCTTTTAGTAATAAAGAACTCACAGCCCAGATCGTTCTAACTTTTGTCAAACAGCCTGTAGAAACTTTAAGATAAATAAAAACATAAAGTTAAAACAAAACAAAACAAAGAAGTCTGCGCTATGGAGACCATGTTTCAGAGAACAAAAAAGCAGGGCGGGAAACATGGCTCAGAGGTTGAGAGTGCTTTCTGCTCTTCCAGAAGACCCAAGCAACTTCAGTTCCCATCATTCATGGGGCAAGTTCCTATAACTCCAGCTCCATCTCTTCTGGATCCCAAGGGCACTTGCACTTGTGTATACATATTGCCCTCCCCTCACATTAAAACCTACAGCAGACACCTTTTGATGGTGGGATGTTTGAAGCATTCCTTTTAAGCAATATGACACCAATGCTTGAATGCCTGCTGTTGTCAATTCTTTCACAATTGCACTGGAGGTGCACAGAAGGCAAATAAAATCTATAGTTATTTAAAATAAATAATATAGCATGGTACTTAATGTTAGACCAACATATTATATGCTATTAATAGGCATATGTATATATAATTTTAAAACACTCTTTATAGTGGCAGCAGAAATATATCTAATAAAAGATGAGATTATTTATATTAAAAATATTATACAACTTTATTGAAATACATTTTAAGACATAGGTAGAGATGCTCCTTTATGGATAGGAAGGGTTTATCATAAAAGTACCTGCTTTTCCTAGCCTAATTCATAAACTCAATGTAACTCCAGTAAAAATATAGACTTTTCCCTGGGACCTGGCAGTATGGATAGTCAATGCAGAGAAGTAAAAATTACGATAGAATAATTTAAATGAACAAGAAGAATAGGAAGAATTAATCCATGCATGGAGTAGTAAGGCTTTTGAAAGACCCTGTGGCATTAACACAGGATCTACTTGAAAGAGACTAGAGAGCCAGTCTGGGTCTGATGGTGTATTCTTTTAATCCCAGCACTGCACTGCGGAGGCAGAGGCAGAGGCAGACAGATCTCTATGAGTGTGAAGCCAGCCTGATCTACATAGTGGATTCTTAGCCAGCCAGGGAGACATAGTGAGATCCTATCTCAAACAAACAGAAAACAGCAAATAGCTATCAATGGGGATAGGCTGGACTACTGAGTCATTGATAGAAACTGAGAGAAAAGATTTGAATTTCTGACTTGAAAACCAAGAACAAGCCAGGCGTGAGAGCTTATAATGACTAAAACCCCAGCATCTGGGAGGCTGAGCTCGGAGGATCTCAAGTTTGTGGTCAGTCTGGACTACAGACTGTTTCAAAAACCAAAAAGAAAACAAATAACAGGCAAACAAAAATAACCCCAAGTGGAGTAAAGATCTAAATATGAATAGAGAAAATATAACCAGTTTTTTTTCTCCAAGATTGAATGTAGAAGGTAGAAGTAACAACCCTGGGGGGATTTTATAAGACAAAAAGCACTGGCTGCAGCTTTATAGGCAGCATTTTTATTAAGATGAAAATCTAACTTTATCATGCTTAAAAAAAAAAAATCTCTCATGGTTTAGAGGTATATAAGTACCTGTTTAGGGAGAAAGTACCTGGAATTTGTTTTAAAGTGATCAGTGGTCATCAACCTTCCTAATGCTGTGACCCTTTAACACAGCTTCTCATGTTGTGGTGACCCCTCCAACCATAAAATCATTTTTGTTGCTACTCCGTACTGTAATTTTGCTACTGTTACGCATCATAAATATTTGACATGCAGAATATCTGATATGCCACCCACTCCTGTGAAAGGATTGTTTGGCCCACAGACTGAGAACCTCTGACCTAGAACAAAAAGAAACTCACAAGTGACACATGTCTGTGGACATGCCTCACAAACATGTCAAACAAAGGAAACATACATTGTGATACAATTTTCATAAAAGATAAAATCATAAAAATAAATAACATTTGCCGGGATGCATATATCTATAGAAACTTCATATAGAAAAGCTCAAAATAAGTTCAAAATACAGAATAGTAGTTATTTTTGTTAAGAAACACGAGAACATGAAGGAAATAAACATGTCGGGAATAAGGTTTTCTTACTGTATTTTTTATATTAAGGTGGTAGGTGCATGAGGATGGTATGGTATCCTTTAGAATATCTTGTATGTAAACAAAAAAAATCATAATTTAAAAAGAATTTGTTTTCAGTATAGGGACATGGCAAAAGGAAGAAGCTCAAGGTATACACTAGGGGACGCAATGACAGTTGGCCATGCTTCTGTTCTACTTTGCCTCTTCCTGGGGATACACACTGGTGCTAGACTGAGAACATTGGTGCTATGAAGTGTGGGCTCTAGCAGATGTGAGAAGGTTGTGTGTCACAGCATCCAGGAGAAGAAGCTGAACCCTGCACCCTGCTTTTCCTTCTCTCCACTTGGCTTCCAGGCTGGTGTTTTCTTTTGTGTTTTATTGCTGCTGGAAGTTGAACCCAAGCCCTCATACATGCTAAGCAAGTATTCCACCACCAACTCCACCTATAAATAACCCCTAGATTTGAATTTCTAATTTTTAAAAGAGATTTATGTGTATGATTGTTTTGCCTGCATGAATGTATGTGTTCCATATGTGTACCTGGTGCTCAAGGAGATCCTGGTCAGAGAAGGCACTGGATCCCCTGGAAGTAGAGTTATGAATGAGGTTGTGAGTCGTCACATGGATACTGGGAACTGAATCTAGATTCTGTGAAAAGGCAACAAGAATTCTTAACCACTGAGCCATCTCTCCAGCCCCTAGATTTGCTTTGTTATTATTGTTTGTTTTGTTTCTTGAAACAGGGTTTCTCTGTTTAACAGCTCTGGCTGTCCTGGACCTCTCTTTGAAGTACAGGCTGGCCTAGAGCTCACAGAGATCTGCTTGCCTCTGCCTCATAAAGGCATGTTCCATCACCACCTGGCTAGGTTTGCATTTCAAATGGCATTTGTTCAGTAAGTGAAATTCAGTGTGGGGCTGAATGTGCCTTTCATCCAGATTTGTAAAGTGAGTGAATGTCTCTGGGAAAGAGCTACAGTAGTGTGAGTGTGAAGGACCTGATACTCGCCACCTCTTCCCAGCTTCCCTAGGCAACTGGGAAGAGGACTGACTTCTAGTTCATCAATCAGGCTCATCCCTCTGGGGGACCAGTACCTATTACCCCAGTGCCTGATTCTGGGGGAAGAAGACAGCTATGTGTTAAGTTTCCTGCCCAGATATGCAGAGGATAATACATTGCTGACCCTCCTGATATCACAATCTCTTGACAACTCCAATTTCTGACTTCCTTGTTGCCTTCCTGGGGGAGTCCCTGGCTTTCTCCTGCCCTTCTTGGGGGAATCCCCATCTTCTTCCTGGTCCTCTTGGGGGGCTCCCCATCTTCTTGTGGAGCCCACAGTAATGGAAGCAGGTGGTGATCTCATCCTGTGTGATGTACAGAGTGCAGCTGGCTCTGGCTCCCGATGCCTCCTGCCCTATCTACTAGGTATATCCAGCACCTAGTATGAACTGTGTAACCAGCTTTTCTCATGAGAACTTAAGGGTCAACTTAGTGTTTCCAGATCTGAAAGAGACCAAAGAGAATCACACTTGTCACTCTTCCCAAACCCAGCATGTTTCTCCGTAGCAAGTCTTCCCCTCTTCTGTTTTCTCGTTGTTTCCGCCCCCCCCCCAGTATGGCCCTCCCCTCATACACTACAGGCTGCAATTGGCTTCTATCACCTTTTTACCATTTTGCAGTGCTAAAATAATGTCACTCCTGGCATCTGCCCAGCTGCTGGAACACACCTCTAATTCAATTTCAGAGAGAAACCTATTACTATCACTAATACTACTTGCAATTAATATGAACTGTGGACTTGGTCTGTGCTAGGCCTTGCCTGTTATGAATGCTTGACATGTGCTCATTCTACAGTAATGGAGTCCTAATGAACAATGAAAAATTCAAGGTTCAGAGGGGCTAAGTAATACGTCCAAGTAACTCAAATGCTAAAGGGCAAAGGTGCCCGGGTACAAACCCAGTCTTCTCCAGCTCTTTCAAATACTGGAGCTTTAGGAAAGACTATCTCCTAAAGTCCTTATATAGACACTGGCTGACTTTTTACCCCCTCCCAGGCCCTCCTGTATCTTACAGCGTATGACAGCCTCCTTGACTTGGTGAAAGCCACCATCCTGGCCTCGGCCATCTACATAGTACATGAATCGGAGTTCCGGCGGATAGGCAGCTCTGGTCAGGCCGGAGAGCAGGGGTATGGTGCAACCCTCGGATCCCGGGGCCTCTGTCAGGGCCTGCAGCATCTGGTACTTGCACCAGGGGTCCCGAAGGAAGCCTGGAGTGATGAGTAGCACGCGGCAGTGACTACTACTCAGTGCCTGGCACAGCTCAGAAACAATGGCGCCACCTGGGGTTGCATCCCGAAGCTGTAGGAAGCAGCGTAAGCTGGCCTTGCTGCTCTCCAAATAGGAGACCAGCTCCTGGGCAGCCTCCAAGTCCTCCTCACTGTGGCACACGCAGACATCATAGTCTTTGCTCCAGCGGCCACTGCTGCAGCTGGTGTCCATGTGTGGTTGCAGAGTAGGGGGCATCCCTGAGCTCCGGCGTGAGCTGCGGGTAGACGGTGAGCTACGGCTCTGGGGTGAGCTGTGGCTCTGTAGTGGGAGATCGTCCTGCGTGGCTGTCTGTGATCTATCACTAGATTGGCTTTCCTGGGAGACTGGCATCTTCTTGGGCTTCTTCAAAAGAGCCTGCCTGAACCAGTCTACGGTGGAGAAACATCGAGCTTAGACTCCCTGCCTGCAAGCTGAAGCCCGCCACCCCTCACCCTCAACTCCCAGGAAAAAGGACGGAACTCTGACAACTTTACCTTTCCTAGGCCCCGCTGTTAATTACTATTGTTCGTTTATTTTGCTTTTGAGACTGTGTTTCTCTGTGTAACAGCTCTGCCTGTCCTGGAACTCTCTTTGAAGACCAGGCTTGCCTCAGATTCACAGAGATCCACCTGCCTCTGCCTCCCAAGTGCTGATATCAAAGGGGGACAGTGCTACAGTGAGATCTCCTTAAAAATAAAGTTTGTGGGGCTGGAGAGATGGCTCAGCGGTTAAGAGCACCGTCTGCTCTTCCAGAGGACCCGGGTTCGATTCCCAGCACCCACATGGCAGCTAACAACTGTCTGTAGTTCCAGTTCCAGGCAAACACCAAGGCAAATAAATAAATAAATAATAAATTAATAAAGTTTAAAAAAAAATAAAGTTTGCTATGCATGGTGGCTAATGCCTTTAATCCCAGCACCTGAGAGGCAGAGGCAAGTGGTCTCTGAGTTTGAGGCCAGCCTGGTCTACAGAGTGAGTTCCGGGCCAGGCAGAGCTACATAGTGAGACCCTCTCTGAAAAATAAAATAAAATTTTAAATTAGAATAAAACAATGTATTTAATTATACATTAGTAGTTTAGTTATAAAATGAAATATGGATGGCTTGTTCTGTTGTAGATCGTGTGATATCTGCTACCCAGAGCCCCCTTTTATTAGAAGTCTTTGCACTTCAGAGTAGTCAACTGCCTGTGTGGGTGGGTGGACATCTACAGATAAGGATTAATCAGGACTAGCTGCAGCCCTGAGAGATGAATTTAGATCAAGAATGGAAAGGGCAGGGGAGATTACCCATCTTCCCTGTGATATATGTCTGTGGTCAGGGCCAACCCCAACTACAATGACAAGTTCAAGGCAGCCTGGGTTAATACAAATGAGTAAGTAAATAAGAAAAAAGGGGTGTGGGGGGAGGCCAGGGGACTGAAATCTGTTTTGTTGTTCAGAGGCCCAGGGCTATTAGTCAGAGTTCCCAGGCGACACAAGGCTTTGTACTTCAGAAACTACACTTGCCGGCCTCAGATTTGACTGTAGACCAGCCAAACTGTTGCTCTATGACCTTATGCAAATTGGCCTAGGTCTCCATTTCCTCATCTTTAAAATGAGTTTCTTTACTTCTTGAAAATAAATTGTTAAGTACCTCATAATATTAAAGCTCAGCTGTACCGGGGACTGACTGTTTCACTTTCTTCTTTCCTTCTTTCCTCTCTCTGAATTGCCATGGGAAAGGGCTCAGGTGACAAGATACACCATGTTATTCAGCACAATGGCTTCCAGGCTGAGCAGACTGGAAGACATCTAAAACAAAGGCCTGCACAATCGTCTTGGTCCTCCCTCTGCATGAAGCTTTGGGTCTCACCAGCAGCTCTGTCCCCATCACCAGGCTTTCTGCACCTCTCCTCTGGGGATTATTCTCTAAGGAACCAGAGCACAATGAGGAGACAGGCTTCACTCACCAGCTATCTTGTCTCGAGGCTTCTTGGACTGACTGGGAGAGGCTGGGATGGAGGAGGATGAAGCCATAGTGCAGGCCTCCAAACTAACCCTGGGAGAGCAGGCATCGGGGGAGCCATGGAGCCGCCATCCTGCAAGGGGCAGAGAACCGCAGAGGATGTTGTGCTCACCTACCTGGAAGTTCTGCTTTTCCCTAGTCCCTAATGGCTCAGTCTCTAAGCAGGTTCTTGGGGCCAGAGGAATGACCCAGATCTGTGAAGTGTGACCAGACTTACAAGGGATGAACTTGGTAGAGTGACTGTTCTCTGCTTCACTTGGCCAGCAGTACATTTGGGATCTAGGAAAACAGAGAGAGGGTAGGAAGCTCTTTAGAAGGACTTCTGTGTCAGTGCTGAAATGGGAGAAGGGCTGGCCATTTGGACAGGTAGAAGACTGTTACGCAGGAGGGATCTAACTACATTTCCTCTGTCTGTCTTCCCTAACCCCACCCTTCCACTCACCTAGCCCTTATCTGTCAGCTAGGGGGTAAAAAAAATCATAAAATGGTGAAGGCTGCCGACTACACACAGATTTCATGGATTTGCACCTCATGATGACCATGGCCTTCAACCATCTTTCTAGGCTCTGGTGTCCCCATCTGTGATGCCATAAACTACAACTCAGAATTACCATGTGAATAACATTAAGTAATTTAGGTAATGTACTAACAGTACCTTGTGCATAAAAAATTGTTAAGAAAGTATTGTGGATTAGTATGTTTTTATCTAGATGTGGTAGCATACACCTGTGGTCTCAAGTGCACAGGAAGCTGAGGCTGATAGATTACTTGTATCTAAGAGTTTATTTAGGTCAGCTTCAGAAATCTATCTTCAGAGACTCTATTCTTTTTTTGGTTTGGTTTGGTTTTGAGATAGGGTTTCTCTGTGTAACAGCTCTGGATATCCTGAAACTTACTTTGTAGACCAAGCTGCCATCCAACTCACAAAATCCACCTGCCTTCCCGAGTGCTGGGACTACACGTGTGCACCACCAGCGGTCTTGAGATCCTATACAAAAGAAAACAAATAGGAGGGTGTGGTGGTACTAGGTACATGCACATAATCCCAGCACTCACAGGACGACTGCTGCAAATTTCAGGCCAGCTTGGGCTACACAGTGAGTTCCAGGCTACCTAGGGATATATAGTGAGGCCTTGTCTTACATAATCTAGCTATGGGAGGGAACTTAGTCTTTAGCACTTTTATTTTTATTAACTTATTTTTTATTTTTTTGAGACAAGGTTTCCCTGTGTAGTCCTGACTGTCTTAGAACTCAATCTGTAGACCAGATTTGTTTCTCTATGAATTCCCAGAGGAAGCTTTTATTATGATTGCTACAGATACAGCAAAAAGCCTGAAAGCAACCCTGTGTTCATCACTCCTAGCTCCCAAACCCAGCTCTCTACCAGTCCTTCAGCTGGAATTTCCTGTAGAATGCTAGGACTCCCCTGCATTGGAATGGGCTCTGCCTCACATGGTCTTCTCTCTAAAACCAAGGCTGAAAGAGCCTCCAGCATCAGAACCACCTCATCCTTGCAGTGTGACAAGAACACAGCAGTGTATTCTTGGCCCTTCTGAATCAATTTGATAACTTATCCCAGAATTTCAAAAACCTTCTGGAATCAGAGATAGCACTGAACTAAAGATCAGTTTTGGAAAGATTAATGGTGTAATACTGAGTCTTATATATCAAATATATCCCTCCCGTGTCTAGGGCAAGATGGTTCAGTAAATAAATGGCTTGCTGGGATAACCGGATGACCTGAGTTTGAACCTCAGAACCTGTGGTGGAAGAAGAGAACCAGCTTCCAAAAGTTGTCTTCTGTCTTTCAACACCAGTACTGTAGAATATGGTGTGCCTGCACATAACACACACACACACACACACACACACACACACACACACACACACCCCGCAATTTAAAAGAATTAAGGACTAAGGGGTAAACTCATAAAAGGGCTGAGTTTTAAAAGTACTGAGGACTGCCAGGCAGTGCCACCTTTAAACCCAGCACTCAGGAGGCAGAGGCAGGTAGATCTGAGTTCTAGTCCAGTCTGGTCTATAGAGCGAGTTCTAGGACAGCCAGGGCTACACAGAGAAACCCTGACTTGAAAAACAAAGCAAAACAAAATAAATAAATTTTAAAAATGTAAGTCTGTGTTGGACATTAATGAACAAGTATCACAGTTCAAAAAAACGTACACTGCTGCTGTAACAGAGGCAATGTGGTGACTGATCTTAATTGTTGGCCTGCTTAGAATGAGAAATGCCTAGAGACTAGTGAGGCGCTCCCATGGCGGTATTTTCGAGGGTGCTCCTGGGATGATTAGAACACAGAGTGCTGATGTAATGAATACATCAATCCCTTGATGGATTCATAATTTGATGACACAGTTGGGAGATGTAAAGGTGTCACTGGAGGTGTGTCCTTGAGAGTTAGATCCTGCCCTGTCCCCTTCCTGTATGATCTGCTTCACAGCCACCATGACCAAACTACTCTGCCACCCCACCCTCCTCCTGTGGCGAGTTAAATCCTCTGAAAGCGGGAGCTTTAGCAGTTCTCCTCCTGTAGCCATTCTTCAAGGGTTTGTCTGACTAACACAGAGCAAAAAAGAGAGGAGTGAGTCCTGGAGTCAGCGTGCCAGAAGAGGGAAGCAGTCAGACGGCACAGGAGGACACAGGACTGTCCCTCAGTGGGCTGGTCCTGTCCATGTGAGCTGCTTTCCTCCCTCAAGTGCTCTGGGTTCCTGACAAGCTGAGAGGTGGCGGCGACTCTGCAATGCCTCAGACCATCGGCAGGTTTTAAAAGCCTGTTTCTGGTCAGGGGCTGCTATCTCTCTATATTTTCAGGAAACCATTCACGGTATCTCTTCCAAGGGCTGGAGAGATGGCTCAGTGCTTGGGAGAGCTTGCTGCTCCTTCAAGACAAACGCAGTTTGGTTCACAGCTCCTAGGTGGGTCGCAACTGTCTGTAACTCCAGCTGTCCTCCCAGGCTCCTCCTCACTCATGGCATACACTTACACAGACATGTGCACAGAAATAAAACCAAAGTAAATCTTAAAAATAATAAATAGAAAGATGGCTTTCTCCATGGCAGTCACATAACATCATTTAACTCTGATAGTCTCTAAAGATTTTCTCAATTTCTGTTTTAATAGAAAATGTGTTGTTTGCTCTTGATACAAACTAGAGAATCACTTCATTTTTAGAATGATATTCTAAAGCTTAAGACAACATAAAATAGTATGGGAACAAAAAAAAATCACATGATATGACGTTCAACTTGAATATGCAGATGTAAGAGTTTTATGAAACAGAGCTGGGAGTGTAGTTCAAAGACAGTACATCACTTAACATCTACAAGGCCCTGCGTTGATTCTGGTACTGAAAGAAAAAAAAGAGGAGCTGGAGGGGAAGAAGGAGGGGTAGGAGGAAGGAAGGAAGGAAGCAGGTACGTTTGTTGAAATAACTTACCCTTTCACAGCACATCCTGGTTTGGGGCAACTGCCTTTTTTATTGCTTCAGGGAAAAGAAAAGAAAACTATGTTTGGAGATGTAGCACTGAGGCAGAGCACTTGCTTGCTTGGCATGCATAGATGAGGTCCTGCACTTCAAAGGTAAGGGGAAGACAGATGAGAGAGGAAGAGAAGAAAGCAGAAAAGGAGTAGGAGGAGAAATGAGTCGATTGTTTAGTAGTATATCCACTGGAAGCAGGGATGAATGGACGGGGCTGGGATTGCCCTTTAACTGTCATTATGGAAAAGTATAAGCATAGGAAAAACAGCATCTCTGATGGGTTAATTGTGCAAGATGGCAGATAAGTTCCAGTAACCATATACTTCCTAGATAAAACCTCATGTGCCTCCCCTTTTCATTTTAAGTTATTTTGCAGCCAAGGCTGGGGAGCAATCAGATATGACTTAACTTTCCCAAGATGCAGAGTGACAGTCACCACATAGCAAGTCACACGTGTCAAGCAGATAAGATGGTGAACTCAAACCTACAGCTGGAAGGTCTAATCAGCAGCTTTGTCTAATCTCTGATTTGCGGGGACTCCTAAGATGTCACTTTTTATTTTTAAAATTCATGAAGCAGAATAACATGTACCTCAAGGACCCACTTTATAGAGTATAATGACATAAACTTCATAGAAAATTAGCAAGGAATTCCCTCCAAAAAAAACCAGCATGAGAGCTGGGCATGGTGGCACATGCCTATATTTAGAAAACTGAGACATTAGGATCACTTCTAGTTCAAGGCCAGCCTGGGCTATATAGTGAATCCCAGGCTAGCTTGAGCTATAAATTGGAAAAGCAAAACAAAATACAAAGATACTCTTGAAGATTTTTTTAAGATTTTATTTATTATATATACAGTGTGCTACCTGCACATATGCCTGCATGTCATTATAGATGGTTGTGAGCCACCATGTGGTTGCTGGGAATTGAACTCAGGACCTCTGGGAGAGCAGCCAGGGCTCTTTCCAACCCCCACTCCTGAAGATTCTTATTGGGTGGTTTAAAAATAAAGCTTAAGTTTTTTAAGTTTTCTAGAAAATCTTGACACATGGAAGCATTTAGTCTAGATGTTAAATAAGTATATATATATGTTGTGATAGTTTATGTGTATATATATAATATACATGCATACATAAACACATAAAATACACAACATATAGACAAATTCTTGCTATGTACTTTTTGCTGGCTTTAAATTTAAAGTCATAGAACTAGAGATAGCTCCAGGGTTAAAAGCACTGGCTGCTCTGCCAGAGAACCCTGGTTTGATTTCCAGCACCCACATAGTAGCTTACAACCATCTATAACTCTAGTTCCAGGGGATCCAAGACCTTCTTCTAGACTATTCCAGTATACATGTGGTATACAGATATACAAGTGGAAAACACCCATACACACAAAATAAAAAATAATCTTTAAAAACAAAAAAATACAAAATTTTGAGCCTGCCTCAGCCTCCTTGGTGCTAGGACTATCAGTGTGTGACACCACATCAGGCCTTATTTCTATGAGCAGTGGAAGGCTGGACATGTAACTCAGGAAGCCATAGTGCTTATACCTGGCATGTATGAAATCTTAGGTTTAATCCCAAGTGCAAACTAAAAGCTGGCAACAGTAGTATATGCTTATAATCCCAGCACCAGGAGAGCTGAGGCAGGAAGATCATGAGTTTGAGGCTAGCCTAGGCTACATAGAAATTTTGAGGCAATTCTGGCTATATACTGAGATCCTATAGCAAATATTGGGGGAGGGGGGCAGCAAGATGGCTCAGGTGATAAAGTTTTCTTCACAAACCCGGGTGACCTGAGTTCTGTCCTCAGAATCCACATGGAGAGAACTGGCCGCCATACACGCGCTGTGTGGCGTGTGCCTTCCCTGCTTTCCCTCTCTCTCACATACACAACACTAATACATTTTCTAATTTTAAAAGCAAATAGCCGACATTTACAAACAGTGAGTTAATTAATTAATTACTTTTTATTTTGTGGGGAGAGTTAAGGTGTGGCCTCTTATAGCACAGGTTGGCCTCCAGTTCATTCTATAGCCCAGAGTGACTGCTCCAGATCTTCCTGCCTCCACATTCCATGTGCTGGGATTCCATGCATGCACCTCCTTTCCTGGCTAGCAGTGAAAAACTTAAAAGTGCCCATCGAATTTTGTGATCATCTCTGTGAAATAAACTTGAAAGTACTTTCCATACTACAATTTATAAGTTCTGAAGAATAAAAATGTTAAAAAGTGTGTGTCCATATGAATAAAAACATCCACTGTTTTAAAACTTAAGAATAAATTTAAAGGTTTTCTGGGTATTGTGACACTTGCCTGTAATCCCAGCATTTGAAAGATTAAGGAAGAAAGATTGCGAATTCCTCAAAGGCAGTAAAATATAAACACTTAGCTGTGTCTTAGTCATATAGAAACATATTCTACCAACAACAGGAGGCATAGCATCCTTAATATTGTTATTTTTTCAAACTGACCCTTGGTATGCTTCAGTTTCTTAGTTCAAAAACATTGCCTTTGTTCTGCAAATATGTCATGTATGTTCTAAATATATATATGCCTATATATATAAAACTAATACATATGTAACTAAATGATGTGTTTGTTTTGTATTTACTTTGCTGTAGATTTTGTGTAAATATGCAGGCACTTAACACAGACTGTGTTAGCAGCAGTCAGGAGGCAGAGGCAGAGGCAGAGGAGGCAGGAAGATCTCTGTGCAGGTTCTGCGTGTTAAGGCTGTGCGTTTCATGTCAGGTGCCTGCAGAGGCCAGAAGAAGGTATCAGATCGTTTAGAGCTGGAGTTACAGATGCCTGAGAGCCACCAGTGTGTTAGAATGCAGCGTCCACATAGTGAGTTCCCAAGCAGTCAGGGCTGCAGAGTAGAAACCCTGCCTTAAAAAACCAAACCAGTTGGGCAGTGCTGGTGCACACCTTTGATCCCAGCACTCAAGAGGAAGAGGCAAGCAGATCTCTGAGTTTGAGGCAGGCCTATTCTACAAAGCAAGTACCAGGACAGCCGGGGCTACACAGAGAAACCCTGTTTCTAAAAACAGAACAAAATGAACAAACAAACAAGCCAAAAAATGTTTCCAGACATTAGTTACCTCTTGAGCTTAAAAATGGCTACTCCCCCTCTCTTTTTAAGTAGTGCTGGAGATATGGAATCTAGCACATGCTAAGCACTCTGCCACTAAACTACATCTCAAATCCCCAAATGAGTATTTTTAATACACGTTTTAAAAGGCTCTGTGGGTAAAGGTTGTAAAAAGTAAATAAGTCCTTAAAGGCAACTGCTGACCTGTGCACTACCAGAGTCATAAGGATTTACTGTAGAGCAACAGCAGCTGATGACTGAGGGGAAGAGAAAGCAGACAACATAAAACCAGACTGTCATTCAACAGACCCTCGTCTGAACATTCTCTTACCTTATGCTCATGGTGACACTGAGGTTCAGGAGAGGAAGATGATGGTCTTCCCTCCTCTTCCTCCTTATTTGAGGTAAGGTTTGCTTTACCCCAGGCCTTCTACTCGTTATGTGTCTGAGGATGACATTGAGGGTCTGATTCTCCTGCCTCCACTTCTGAGGTGCTGGGATTGTTTCCAAGGGCTACCAAGCCCAGTTTTATGCCACCCTGGGGATCCAACCCAAGGCTCTGTTCGTGCTAGGGAAGATTCCACCAAGTGAGCCACACTACCAGCCCAGGAAGGCGCTCTTTGCAATCCATGGTATTCTACTTAGATAGTATTGTGGGGAATATTAATCTCAATTTACATCTCCAGACACACAAACTAAATTTTAAAAGGAAATTAGAGATAGCTGTGACTAGCAAGACAAAGATCTTACAGGAAAACATATAACATGATTTCTGACTTCTGGAGTAGACAAAGCAAAAAAGAAAACAAAAATGAGACATGATCTTACTCTGTAGAGGCTGGCCTAGAACTCAGAATGTAAGCCAGGCTGGTTTCAAACTCACAGCAATCCTTCTAAGTGCTGACAGTACAGGTGAAAACCATTATGTCTGACTTTAAAAAATAATTCAAATGTGATATAGTCTGTATAAGGTAAAAATGATTCATTGGGAACCATTAATGTGAAGACTTTTGCCCCAAAGATATCATTAGGAGAGTGAGGAAGTAATCTACTGAGACAGAGGAAATGTTTAAAAATATGTATCAAATTTTTATCAAATATGTAACAAATCCCAAATATTTCAAGAACTAAGAGACACAAATAGGGAGAAGACATGCATAACAATTTCACAAAAAGGATATTCAAATGAATGACCACAGACAGAGAGATGCTCCATTTACCAGTTGTCAGAGAAATGCAAATTGAAACCTCAGGGCATCAACTCTGTGCAGTCAGCAGGAACAACTACAGGCAGGGCACTGGCTGGAGCTTGATAAGAACAAAGGAGAGCACACACACACACTGCTGCTGGGAGTGTGGGGTAACTCAGGCTGGCCTTGAACTTACATCCTCTCATCACCACTGAGTGCTGAGATTACAGATGTTTGCAGTGGAACCAAAAAAGTACTTAAAAAATTCACACAGTGCTCTGAACCACTGAGCCTTTACTCTAGCCCCAAGCATAACTATTTTGGAAAGCTGCTACACACTATCTAATCAAACTGAGCAAGCACACAAGTCACACTACTCAAAATAAGGCAAAGATGAAAACAAGCATTCCATTAGGCCGTGTTCAGTAAAGTGGATAAACAATAAACAAACAATACAAGAAGCATACATACGGGAACTTACTGTTCTGGATGCAGGTTGCACAAGCAAGCCTGTGAAAAGCAGTTTGGCAGGACTCAGGATCTGTGCACTTTTTCATATGCTTGTCACGTATTGTTTTAAAAAGTCTGAAAACAAAGCAGCAAGGTTTCCTGTGAGTCATTCCGGGGTGGGTCTGTTAGCTGGAGTACCCCCTACTTCCCTCTCTAGCTGGCACTTTTCAGGTTTCTAGATTACCTGCCATCCAATGGACCTAAGGACCGAACTGTTTCTACTACCGTGTCCCTTAGGCACGGTAGTCGTCCCTGGAAGACGCCCATTAAGTAACAGTGGTAGCAACGCCCAGTAGGTTCTTAACCCTAAATAAGGTGACATTCGTACAGAACATTGTCACAAAGTCAATCCCAAGAGCAGAAGCCAGGTTGTGACCAGAGCAGAGGCTGCCAAGAGCCGGAGACAGGCCAGGCAGCTGAAGTCGGGGCGTACTTAGAGCTCCGCGCGGGCTCCGGTGCCACCGGACGGTGGTGGCTTTCCGGGGAGTGCTGGACCGACCGCTGGTTGGAAGGGGCGGGGCAGGGAAGTGAGTGTCCCCGGAAAGGCTTGACTCCCAGAGCTCAGCCGCCCACCGCCCCGCGTCCCCGCAGCCCGCTTACCTGCGCGATCCCGCGCAGCAGGCAGCAGGCTCGGCCGGGAAGTGCCCGCGACCCGACTCCCGGAAGCTCCTCGGCCGCCGCCCGTCTGCCCGCATCAGCCGCCCTCCTGCCCGCGCCCGCTCTCCCGGCCGTCCGCCCCTAGGGGGCGCTCGCCCACCCGCCCGCGTAGTCAGCCCTCCCGGCTGCCTGGCCATCGCTGCTGGACTCTAATGCCAGAGCTCCCCAGGTCCCCCCTGAAGCTCTGAGCCCCGGGTTGTCCTGTCTGGCGGCAAGGGAACGAGGAGAAAACTTTTTCAGCGAGAGAGGCGCAGAAAAAGGAGGCATTTTCCTGAAGGTCTCTCAAGGTAAGTTAAACAGTATAAAGGAAACAGACCAGCCCCCGGAAGGTGGGTACCTTTATGGAAGGTGGATCCCATTAATGTTGACGCCCCCAGGCTAGAATCAGTCTTGCCAGACGTGTTTGCCCTCAGGGAGGGGATTTCCGGATAGATATTCAACTGCAGTTCCCAGAGTAGCAAAAATAATTGCAAAAAAGAGGGTTGGGCAAGATGTTGGCAAATCCAAATGAAATACTTAAGTCCTTTGCCACCACTTCCTAGAGTTCTTGCTGTGAGCTTTGTGAAGTTACCAGGGAATAATACAGCATGTTCTCCCACAGACGCATTACTAAAATGCCAACCTGAGGGTGGCCGGTGGTGGCGAACGCCTTTAATCCCAGGGCTCGGGAGGCAGAGATAGGAAAGCCAGGACAACACAGAGAAACCCTGTCTCAAAATACAAAAACAAACAAAGCCAATCTGAAAACAACGCACATGAATGCTGGCAGGTGGAAGGAGTTTAATGGCCAGGCATAAAGTCTTATCTCCCCTTCTGGTCAGATTTCTTTTTCCCTCCAGCCAGCCCAAACAAATAACTTGGTCTAAGGAAGGCAGTTTATGCTGCGGGGCTGTTTTTGCATGATCTTTCTAGGTTTACTCATCAAAATCACATTCTCTGGTTGCTAGTGTTGTAAGAGATGAATATTCATAAGGAAAGTACTATCAACAAGAATTCTTGGAAAGAAGCTGTGTCGGCAAAGATGAGCGATTAGAACTGCTCCGCTGTTGCCTGTCCAGACACCAATCACCCTGTCTCACCATGAATGGCCATTCCTTAAGCATACCCCTTAGCTGCCTAGTCCAAAAGCCAAGGATGTCATCAGATAACATCTGAGGCCTATAAGAAATCTTCCCCCATCTTGCTGTAATTATCTCTCTGAGGTTCCCACCAATGTATCTTAAATTTGGCTCGATTTGTGATTTGTTGTTCAAAAGTTTGAAACTTTGTGAAGCTCCTTCTATACTGGAATATATAATTTGGGGGTAATCTAAATCTGTGTGTCTGGGTCATGGTCACTCAAATACGCCTCAAGAATAAACCATATTATTCTCTTTACAGAAAGTTGTTCTGTGTCATTATCATTGTCTCTGTGTGTGTCCCAGCAATTGCCCACACTTGGTATTGCTCCTTGTTAAGGACATGTCTATTCTCCCTTCTGCCGCTACCCAGCTAAGCTTGTTTAAAAAAAAAAAAACCCGCCTCTAGCCAGACTCATTTCTGCCTCATGTTAGGAAAGCCTTTCTTCCCCCTGCTCTTCTGTTTGCTTTGAAGATAGGGCTCCAATGGCCTAGGCTAACTCCAAACTTGCTATGTAATTTAAGTGACCTTGAACTTTTCTGATCTGCCTACACTCCCAGGTTCTGGGATTACAGACTTGGGCCACTCTACCTGGCCAGAAAAGCCTCAAAAACAAAAAGACCAAAACAAACCAGAGACTGCAGAGTGGTTAAGATCATCTCCTGCTTTTCCAGAGGACCTTAGTTGAGCCTCAGCACCCATATCAGATGGCTCACAATTGCCTAATTGCCTGTAACTCCAGCTTTTCCAGCTTCCACTCTCCTGCCCCACAGCATAAATGAACAGGCAAAATAAAAACTTAAACATTATTATTGCATGTGTATAGGTCAGAGGACAGCTTTTGGGAGTTGGTTTTCTTCCATATGCTACATACTCTAGTTTCCAGAAAATTCTCCTGTCTCCACTTCCTTTCTTGACAGACTGAATCCTGGGATTACAGGTTTATGCAACCATACCATACTTTGGGATTGAAATTAAACTGCCAGGCCTGAATGGCATTTTGAGCTTGTGGGAAGCCTTTTTAATTCTGCCTTCCCCAGTCCTTCCTAGAAATCCCTTTGCCTTGGCCCCACTTCTCATTGCAGTATAGACTCCCTGGGCCAGGAAGGACCTTTGGGGTCCAGCAGGAGTGCTTAAATGGCCACCCCGAGTTCAAGACAAGCTCTGGGATGGCTGGGTTTGGAGGCAAAGATGAGGGCTTGGTCCAGGTCCTCACATAGTTTAAAGGACCATAAAGGTTTTCCCATGGGATTAAAGTCCTACAGGAGCAGAGGATTCCTTAGGCGCTAATGATTATAGTACCTATTTCTTTGGACCCTTAGACTGTGATGGCTGTACCAAAATCACTAAAGAACTACCAAACAGGGCTAACCGATTCTCTGGCCTGATAGGTCTCATTAGTGGCTAAAGCCTGTCCGATATCTTCCTGACAAGTCCCTTCTAATAATTTAGCACTACCTGCTGATGGCTTTTCTTTTGTTTACTGACTCATGCCTAGCTGTCCCCTAAGCCACACACAGACTTTATACTTCCAGTTGGCCCATCTGTCCTGTGCTCTCCCCTATATGATATCTACCTCTATCTTTCACTTCTAATTTTCTCCAAAGGACTTTTGATGGGCCCTTTTTCCCAGGAAGCTCTTTTCTAGTTCACTGTTCTGCAACCATCTATGCCTTAAACTGTACTCCCTGGTCACCCCTGACCTGCTATGTGCAGAGCTCAGCTGGCACTCGGCATTTCATTCTGGTGCCTACTTCTTGGTTTTCATGATTTTCTGGATTTTCTTCTGCCTCACAGTCACTTCAGCATTCATTTGGTTTTCTCCAAGTGCCAGTGGGTCCCTCTGGCTTTTGTGTGTTGTCCCTAACTCTTCCCTCTCCTTTGATGATGCTGTTTTATCACCTGTCTACAATCCAGACTGTCCACCCCAGTTAGTCTAGTCACCCATTACACCTCCCACAGACACTTTCCTGTCTGCATGCCCCACACCAGGCTACTCGTTTTGCTGTTCTTCCCAGTGCCATTTCTGCAAGAAATGTGGTACCCATTTGGCTGTTTAGCCAGACACCTGGGAGATACTGACTCCATTTCATGTTGCTATTGCTCCATGTGTTTCCCATCATGACTATCATCTGCTAAATGTACTGCAATATCTTCCATCTAGAACCTGTTTCCTGCCTTGCTATCCGAATCTATTGTCTACAAGGGAACCACAGTGACTTCCCCCAGATCCCCTCTGGTGTTGGTGTTGAGGATCAAACCCAGGGCCACCAACATGCTAAGCACTCTACCACCAGGCTGCAGCCTAGGGTTTTTCTGTGTAGCCCTGGTTGTCCTAGACCTAGCTGTAGCTGTATAGACTGACCTGGTTGTCCTCAAACTCACAGAGATCCTCCTGCCTATACCTCCTGAATGCTGATTAAAGGCATATGCCACTACCACCCTTAGCCAGAGGGAGAGAGGTTTTTTTTTTGTTTTTTTTAACTTTTATTTATATATTTGTCTTGGTGTTTGCCTAGAACTGGGAACTGGAACTACAGACAATTGTGAGCTGCCATGTGGGTGCTGGGAACTGAACCCAGGCCCTTTGGAAGAGCAGTCAGTGCTCTTAACTGCTAAGCCATCCCTCCAGCCCCCACCAGAGGAAAATTTGATGTTACTTCTCAATTTAAAATTTTTCTGCTGTCCTTCTGCCAAGATGAAATTCATGTTTCTTAGTGTGACTCGTCAGAACCTGGCTCCTCTTCTTTCCTTCCATGATTCAGTCAGAATGCTACTTTGGGTCCTGCTGTAGACTGAGTGCTGGTAGCCAGAAGCTCAGGCTTTCTAAGTTGACTAGATGAATGATCCCATTTATCCCTTCGAGAACCATTTGTCCCTGTAGAACTTGGGAACAGGAGATATGAGCTTGAAAACAAACTGCCTCCCACAGAAGATCTAGGAAACACTCCAAGAGGTGAGGCCTCCCTTTTACTGACACAATACTTAAAAAGTTTCTGTCATGAGTAGAAAGAACACAAGACCAGAGGGAAGGGTTTAATTGCATATTTAATTATTCAGTCAATTGAAGAATAGGTTAACAGATGTGTCAATACATTTGGGCCACGTGGTCCTAGAATTCTGTGTGCTTGGGATCTGGCCAGAGACCTACTTCCTGTACCAGGAAGGCTGGTCCTGGGTCCCATACCCAGGATGCCAGCTGAACTATTTTGGGTGATGGCATTGGTCTGGGCTACAAACAGTCCTAGGGTCCCACTTCATCACTTTTCATGGCCAGATCTCTGTGCCTGTGCTCACTCCATGTCCAGAGACACTGGGGAAGAGTGGTCTGGCTTAGAGGATGGTGAAGAAAGGGATGTATCCCTGGCGTAGTGACCACAACCAATGTGAGGTAAGGACACTGCATGGGCTGGTAGGGCCCAGAGAAGAGTTTTCACACTCAGAGGACATTGTACTCCTGTAACTTCTCTTCTAAGTAAAAGCGGGTGAAGAGGAAGGGGCTCATGTCGATGGCCTTGAACTGGCCCTCTAGTATCACTTCAGCCACAGCTCGACCAATGCCAGGTGCATGCTGAAGTCCACGGCCACTGAAGCCAGTGGCAAAGTACATGTTGACAACTAGTGGGTGGGGGCCCACCACGCCATTCTGGTCAAAAGTGTTATAGTCATAATAGCCAGCCCAGGCACTCTGTACCTGCAGGTGCAAAAGATGCTATGGTTTTTAACAAAACCACAAAACATGCTCAGCCCACACCCTCGCTCTGGGATCAGCTGCTAAAGGGTTCATGGGATGGGACAGATCCAGGTTCATTAGCGATTGTTAGGTAAGGGGATATGACAGGTCAAAGAGACTAAGATGTTCCAGTATTATTCATGCTACTTGATTCCCAAACCCAAAAAACCATTATTCCTTGTTAGTTACCTTCAGAGTCTTAAAAGATGGCACCCTATGGACCAAATGAGGCCACACTTTGTTCTGGAAGAAATCATGGTCCACATCCAGATTTGTTGGGTCTGGTTCTTCCTCCTAAGTGAGCAGCAGAGGCAAGGTTTACATACTACTTCTAATATGAGGGCACACCTAGGCCTGATTCCTATAATCAATCTCTTCAGTGGATTCCAATTCTAACCCTGATGACAACATAGAGCTCCAAAGGCTTGCCCCTTTAATAGCATCTTGTCTATGTCTCCTTGTAACTTAATTTACCTCAGTGGGGCTACAGCCACCTAAGTAGTTGCTGCCCAGTCCTTCCCGTCGAAAATAGGCTCCACTGATGTCTGCAACCAATGGTGTCTCCAGACCTGGTCCCTGGGGACAGTGCCATAAGTGCACATACCTGTCATGATCAGAGGAGATAAGACATTGCAGGAATAACACCAACTCTGTGTCCAGACTACACACATACACCACATGTACACTCACAAACACAACCTAAAGCTTTTTTTTTATCATTTCTTTCTCATCCTTAGCTGCCCTGAGCATAGCTACCTTTTCCTTGGCTCCACAGGTAACTTGGTGCCCTGCAGGGTGCCAGGCAGTCCCTTCCCAATACCAGCCAGATCTGCAATTTTCCCAGACCAGGCTCCTGCGGCATTGACCACTACAGCACACTCCACTGGCTGATACTCTATGCTCTTGTCCATTTTTACCTATAGGCAACAGAGGATAATAGGAAGAGGCTGAGGTATGTGTTTGGGGAGTGAGGGGGGATAACAACATGACAGACGGCATGACACAATGGACCCTGAGAGGTGTATTTCCTCCTGAGCCTAACTTATCAGTACTGGGGAGCAGAAGATTATCACTCTTCTTGCCCCTCTACCATAGTAAGGAGCACATTGGGACTTGGGACTTACGTGGACTTTGTGGATCCTTCTCATGACTACCTGTTCCCCATCTGGGGTCTCCATTTGGCTAGATGATGTGATGAAGCCTGCAGAAAAGAAATTAAAGAGACTCTGGGTTCTATGTCTAGGGTTCCCATCAATACACACACATAGTGGTGGCTTGAAGACAATGGCCCCCATAGGTTCATATACTTGCATGTTTAGTCCCTAGTTGATGAACTGTTTGGGAAGGATTACAAGGTGTGTTCCTGTTGGAGGAGGTATGTCACTGGAGATTGGCATTGAGGTTTCAAAAGCCCATACTAGGCCCAGTCAGTGTTCTCTCCCTCTCCCTTCCCACATCCCCCTCCCTGCTGCCTGTGGATCAGGATATAGCTCTCAGCTACTTCTCCAGCATCATGCCTGCCTGCCTGTTACCATGCTCCCTACTCTGTTGATAATGGACTAACTCTCTGAAGCTATAAGTGTAAGTATTCCTGGCACTCCACATCATTGAGCCAACATGGCTCTGGTGGGAAGCACCTCATATGGAGGCACGCCCTAAACGTGACTATGTAAACCCGTGCACATCCCTTCTCTTAAAAAGAGATGACCACAGTTTGGTTGCTCTCTTCTTATCTCCTGTCCTGCTTCTGTTTCTGTACCCACCTGAAAATTCTCTTAAATAAACCCTCATGTGGCCTTGGTACTGTGTATTTTAATTAAATGCTTTCTTTTAAAAGAGTTGCCTTGGTCATGGTGTTTCTTCAAAGCAATAGAACAGTAACCCTCTCTTTCTTTCTCTCTCTTTCTCTCTCTCTCTCTCTCTCTCTCTCTCTCTCTCTCACACACACACACACACACACACACATATGGCCCTTGAGGGAAATGGTAATCACACTGGTTTCTTTTAGAAAGGGTCTCATGTATCACAGACTGGCTTCAGACTTGCTGTGTAGTGGAGGGTGACCCTGAACTTGATTCTCCTGCCTGTACTTCCTTCTGTGATGCTGGAGATATAACCTAAGGGAATGGATTGTAGGACTTCATGTAAGCTAGTCAAGCATCCTACTAACAACTACGTTCTTAGCTCCACAACCAACAATGGTTTCTCAAGGAAAGAAGATGGGAAGAATAATTTCTTTCCCATAGATACTCAAGTGAACAGACATCAGACATCAGAAAGAATTTGGCCTCATAGGGAAGTGTAGCAAGGAAAAGGCTGAGCTGATTATCAGTAGCCCCTCTCACAGAAGACAGTCTCTTACACCAACCCTGAGTGAGCCTGTGAGCAAAAAGGCAGAGCCTGGTCTTGGCCTTGTCCTAGTTACAAGACATAAGCTGAGGGAATGAGACTTTGGACTCACGTGTCACTTCTCCCTGGCAGAATAAGACTCCCATTGATTGGACCTTTTGACGGAGACCCTGGAGCAAAGACCAGGCATCAAACCAACCTTCATCCTCCATCCCTGACATAAGGAAAAAGAAAATTCATGAAATCACTGGGACCCTCCTTTTCCTACTGTATTCCTCACAGTATTTTTTAGGGATTTAGCAGTAGGGAGGGTCATCTTGACCAACTGTACAGGAGGCCAGTCATGCTGAAGGCCAGAAGTAGCATGGTCTGGGGCAGGCACTGTTGCTCAGGGGGAAAATGGTCTTCCTTCAGTATGGAGAAGGCACACTGAGAATTCCAACCCAAGAAGCTCTTCAATCATCATCTTCTGAGAAACTGTCATGTGCTCTGCAGGTGAACCTCACCGTAAGAGGCCAGAGCCACTCCTTCTATGTTTATCCAGGGAAACTTGTTCTGTAGATTCTCAGGAGACATCAGACAGACTTTGGCTCCTTCCTGCCTAAGAGAAATGTGTGTATCTCAGTTAATGTGTTAGGGAGAGTATTCAGAGGGGAGGACAATGAACTCCCATTCCATGAGAAGTCCAGTTCACTGACAGCCTTCTTTACCCCCAAATGGCCCCCATTTCTCCTGACTGCTGAATCTGAAGGGGCCCATCTTTCCTTCTCTACACTCCTCTCTCCCTTCTGAATTCTCAACTCCTTCTTGCCCCAACCTACTCCATCCCCTTTCACAACATGGTGAGGAACTGTACTCCACATATTGTTCCCTCTATTCCTGTAAAACACTTTCTTCTCTTGCCTAGAACAAGCCTGTTCCTCAGATTCTCTCCTATGGAACACTTACTGGCTGGGGAATAAAAGTGCTAAGAAACACTCCTATGAGCCAGTGTCTACTTTAAATTGAGTTACAGTGCCAGCTTTACTAGATCTTCTTGCCTCAATTTTCCCAAATGTAAAAATGAGATTAAATGAATTAGCATCTGCAAACATTTATCTAGTGTCACTAGTGAGATTTATAGCATATCAGAAGAGAATCTGTGCATAAATGTATCACAAAGATTCCTAACCCTTAACTGATGTGAGGTTCACATGCTACCAACCTACTGCTTACTTTTATATATGCACCACACTTAATTATTTGTATTTTTTTTTTGGTCTGTGGCTGTTTTTGTGCTCTAATGGCAGAACACAGGTTGCACACAGACAAGATGATAAACAAACCTAAAATATTTACTATCTGACCTTTACAAAAAGAACATTGCTGACCCCTAAATTAGGATTCTCGTTAGAAGCCAAGTCCCCAGGAGCTCATGAAGTATGTGAAGCCATGAAGTAGCTCAGAGCAGTACTGTGCACCCACCTTTGCATTTTTACATTGTTTTCCAAGGTGGCAGCATCCTTTTCTGAAGCCAGAAAGAGACAGCCTGAGGGGTTAAAGCGGAGGTCCACAAGAGGGGCATCCACCACAGCCAGGTATTCCTGTGCAAAGAAACACTGCTCTCCAAAGAGGCTGGCAGAAAGCGGAGCCTGCTGGCCTGTTCACTACACCACCTCCCAAGGATCAGGACAAACCCTTCTCTAGGCACCAACACTGGAAGAGAGTCAATGTCTTGCTGCCTAGCGCCCCTTCTCCTTGGTTCCCCTTGCCAGTTAGGCTCTGTTCTTTATGCTAAACAAGGACACCCCACCCCAACCCCTCAGATCTCAATGTACATACATTTATGTTCCGTAGAAAGTTGATTGAAAATTGGGAGAGTTGGACATTCTGAGGCACAGAAAACTGCTGCCAAATCGCACCCACAGAAGGCCCTGTGGAGGAAGCCCGTGAATACTGTGAAAAGAAAAACGGAGGCTGGCTGTCATGATGTCATATGTAATGAAATCCTGCATCAGAAGCTCTCAGTTACACCTCTAAACTTAAAGGGGAATCCTTTTTCAAGGAACAATGATGTGTAAACCTGTATGCAACTTAACCCACAGCTCAAAGATAAACAGAGTGTTTTAAATCATCAGTGGCAGATGAGCTGAGCAGTCAATTGTCTTCATAGGGCTGGACATAATAGAACAAAGGAGTAATGGCCTGAAAGCTTAGGGGTGGGAAGTTAACCTGCAACAAAGGTACAAAATAGTTTACAAAACTGGAAGAATCTAATGAAGACAGACATGAGATTTGCGGCGAACTGCCAACTACAAACAAGAACAAATAAGACCTCAGAAATAATGGAGCTCCAAAGAAGGCAGAGGAAGCTGTTTGCATTAAGTAGCCCAAATACAAGCTAAGTTGGACAGACCTAAATGCTGAAGTACAATCACTGTAGAATCTGCTTTCATAAGCACAAATTTGGCAAGTATGCTGGTGCACACTTGTAATCCCAGCACTTGGAAGGCTGAGAAAGGAGGATGGCAGTTCAGGCTAGCCTAGGCTACACATTGAGACCATGTCTCCAGAGATTAAACAACTGTACTACACCTTCTCCGCTCCACCAACAAAACAATCTTTTTGCCAAGGGTCTTCTTGGAGCAAGAACTTAGAACTATTTCTCAAGGTCCAAAGCACAATCCCCGCCCTCTGAAGTTCTACCAGTTGTGCCCTCAGTAAGATGACTACCCTACTCCTTGACCTCACCGTATGGTCTTGTTCCACCACCAGCACCCGAATGGCACCTCGTCTACTTTCCAGTTTCTTCAGCCAAAAGGCCACTGACAGACCAAGGATCCCACCTCCTATGATGACCACATCCGACTGTGTTGGGGGCAGATGGCTGCTGTCACGCAGCACTTCCCATTGCTTTCCAGGCAAGATGCACTCAATCTTCTTCTTAAACTCAGACACTTTTGCATCCCAGTCTGCAGGACATAGTTACAGTTAGAGGGACTTATGTTTCCTTCTCCTGTGGTGTGCGATTGGAGGATGGGCACAGGAAAAGATGGACTGAATAGACATGTGAGTTGGCATGTATCCAGTGCCATCCTTTCTCACAAGATCAACTCACAGGCAGCAGTATTGTAACAACTTTGCTGTTCAGTCTTTGTTCCATCAGTCCCCACTATTATGCAATTCCTCTAACACTGAAAGATTCGACTTCCGAAAATTACTTTCTACTTTCCCGGACAAGCTAGGTGACTCACATATTTAGCTCCTGCAGACCTCTTTCCCCCAGGAACCCCATTCTCAGATATTCAACTGCATAGTCATCTCCACTCTGGTATCCCAGGCCCAGGGAACACGAGTTTCTAGTTTCTCCATACCGCACAGCTTTCTAAAGCTGGTCATCTCTGTATGGTCCATTATCCTTAATATCCATTACTGCCAGCAAGCTTCCATTTATAAGCAATTGTCCTCAGGAAGTGCCTCCTTGAGATCTATATACCTGCCTTGGCTCTTTAATCTCTAGCAGGCAAACCAACCCCTTTCCCCAGCTAAGTCGCTGTCCCGCCAGTATGAGGCATGAGGCAGGGTGTCAAACCCTCAAGGTCACATACATGATGCGTTATGAGTACCCCAGAACCACTCTGTATAGTATATTCTCTGCTGCCCTCAGCTTTACCCAGAGTAAAACCTCCTCTGTGTATGCGTAGCCCCCGGTTTGGGAGGCCCGGGCTCAAGCCAAGAAGCAGCAGTGTGCGAAACATGGCCTCACAGAGCCCGGCTTCTTTCAGCTAGCAGTGCTGCTCAGCCCTACTCCCTCTGTCATCGCTCCGCGCCACAGGGAATTGACGCAAATGCGTAGATTGGCCAGCTGTGCCCTTCAGGCCCCACCCCTCCACGCTATAGGGAGCCAGCACCCCGGTAGCCCTGCCCACATCTGCTATTGGTCAGTCCTACGCTACGTCAGTCCCGCGCGCCCTGTGCGGGGGAGAGGGCGGGACCCCGGCTGCTCGTAGCGGAAGTGCGGGTGAGCCGGTTTCCGGGGGCTGCTGGTGTGACGTGTCCCGCGCCTGGCGCAGCAGGAAGCGGCGGAGGACGCGGCCCGAGTTCCCCGCGCCGGCTTCGTCCCCAAGTTTTCTCTTGCTGCCATCATGCTCGACTTCTTTACCATCTTCTCGAAGGGCGGACTTGTGCTCTGGTGTTTCCAGGGCGTGAGCGACTCCTGCACCGGGCCGGTGAACGCGTTGATTCGTTCCGTACTGCTGCAGGTACCACCCCCGCGGGACAGCGGACTGTCCCTCAGATCCCGTCTGTAGTCCCCCGTCCAGTAATGATCCCACGTCTTCCGCCCTGCTCTCCGCAAACTGACCGCTTACCGGCCACCTAGACTCGATTTCCTTGCCTGGCATCACAGTATCCCCAAACTTTACGACGCCCTCTACAACCCCCGTTGCTGGGGCTGTATCCATATTCTGGCTTTTGATGGGACTTTATTCCTCTACCCACTCACCCGGGGCAGCTTGGTTTTCTGTTGTTTTGAAGGCTTGTTAAGACTGTGGATGAGAGAACACCTTTTAGGAACATTAAATGATTAACAGCTGCTAGAAGATGTGATTGTTTATATAAGATTGTTTATCGTCTGGCTCCCATGTGTCATACCTTCTCTCCCAACTTTATGGTTTGCTTCAACTTGGTGTCTCACTTCGTGGAGGGGTGCTAGACAGAACTGGCTGTCTCAGTACTCCCTTGCTGAGGCCATGACAATATTTGGTTATTGCTCAGACGTAGTTCAAAGTCTGGTTTTGCTGTGGATAGCCTAAACGCTGAAACACTCTTTTTCCAGGAACGGGGAGGTAACAACTCTTTCACTCATGAGGCCCTCACACTCAAGTATAAACTGGACAACCAGTTTGAGCTGGTGTTTGTGGTAAGTGGAGGGTATGCTAGAAAGACATGTTCTCAACAGAATTCCCAGTTATGACCCCAATTAAGTGAATTGTGCATGTGATGAAGTAGTAGATTAAAAAGAAATTGGAATGTGGAGGGGAGAAAGAAAGCAACTTCTTGGCTACCTCTCAGGATGGGAAACCTAACTCTGGAGGCCTGGGTAGAGTTGGCCTCCTTCCATTTTGGGCTGGCATGTAAGGAGATCTATTGGCCCGGCTTCCTTCCATAAACAGGTTGGCTTTCAGAAGATCCTCACACTGACCTATGTAGACAAGTTGATAGATGATGTACACCGGCTGTTTCGGGATAAATACCGCACAGAGATCCAACAACAAAGTGCTTTAAGTCTATTGAATGGCACTTTTGATTTCCAGAGTGACTTCCTGCGGCTCCTTCGGTGAGACACTAAAGTTCATAGGTTGATATGGGCCCTGCCTGCAGGTGGCACTCATTAGTGATGGTATTATTAATTTATGGGTTCAAAACAGTAACTTTGTAGCTCATTTCTGACTGTCCCTTTGATATGTGGGACCTTTTTCTAGAGGCAGGCTTTTTTCTCCTTCTGTGTGGACAGAAAGAACAACCATTCTCCTTTCTCTTTAGTGAAGCAGAGGAGAGTAGTAAGATCCGTGCTCCCACTACCATGAAGAAATTTGAAGATTCTGAGAAAGCTAAGAAACCTGTGAGGTCCATGATTGAAACACGAGGGGAAAAGACCAAGGAAAAAGCAAAAAACAACAAAAAAAAGGGGGCCAAAAAGGAAGGTGCGTTTGAGCTTTCTTAGCAAGCTAGGCCATAAAGGGTCTTAAGCTGGTGCGATATAGGTCTGGTGCTTCTTTTGTCAATGCTGCCTCTCTCAATGTAAATGTTCACTACCCTACTGTTCCCCTGTGGCCTTAGGGTCTCCGGGGTATTTGGTCCAATTTTCCTCTTAAAGATTTGGAAGAATTGTACTCATTATCTGGGTCATTGGGGCTTGTATTTTTTTCTCCAGTGAGGTTTCTCTTAACAGGTTCTGATAGCCCTTTGGCTACTAGCAAAACAGCCCCTGCTGAAAAGTCAAGTGTCCCAGTGGGACCTGAGAATGGAGAACTTTCCAAAGAGGAGCTGATACGTAGGAAGAGAGAAGAGTTCATTCAGAAGCATGGGAAGGGTCTGGACAAATCCAGGTGAGCAGTCAATCAGCCTCCCTGATGACTGTTACCCAGCTATGTTAGAGGTCAGGAAACTGTCTTAACATTCTTTCCTACTTTTCTACCTTAACTCTTTCTCATATGATTCTTTGCAGCAAATCTACAAAGTCAGATATTCCAAAGGAGAAGGGCAAAAAAGCACCCCGGGTTTGGGAACTAGGTGGCTGTGCTAATAAGGAAATCTTGGATTATAGTACTCCCACCACCAATGGAACCCCAGATGCTGCCCTGTCTGAAGATATCAGCTTGGTAAGAAGCATAAAGATCAGAGCAAATGTCACCATTAACTGGAAAGAATTGAAGGGTTTTCTTGGATTTGAGAGGAGTGAACTGTATTTGGAGTTTCTTCAAGGTCTCAGACAATGTTGACAGGGTATGGAATGTTTGCTTCAACTGTTAGTGTTCCTGATCCTATTTCCTTCCTTTGCCCATGTCCTCCAGATTCGAGGAACTGGGCCTGGGGGGCAGCTTCAAGATCTGGATTGCAGCAGCTCAGATGATGAAGTGGCTACTAAAAACACCAAACCTAGGTAGAAGGCTTTCAGGTGGGAGGTGGTGTGCATGGCTACAGAATTCATGAGCCATATTTCCTAACTCCTGGCCTTATGTGTATTTGTGACTTTTTGTTTGTAGTACTACCAAGGGAACTCTGGGTGGCATGTTTGGGATGCTGAAGGGCCTTGTAGGTTCCAAGAGCTTAAGTCGTGAAGACATGGAGTCTGTGCTAGACAAGATGCGTGATCATCTCATTGGTGAGTTTGGAGGACTGGGCTATGTGGCATAAAGTTGATTATGGATAGAACCATTTTCTAAGCTGTGTTCTGAGAATTGATCACTGCTAACACAGAACTCATAGCCGTCCTTCTCTTCTCAGCTAAGAATGTGGCTGCAGATATTGCTCTCCAGCTCTGTGACTCTGTTGCCAACAAGTTGGAAGGGAAAGTGATGGGGACATTCAGCAGTAAGTATCCATACAAGTCTTAAGTGCACATGCATTTCAGAGGTGATACAGATCTCTTGGATATGTGCTTTTTGACACATTAATTTCTAACCTCTTTGATACAACAGCCTTTAGAACTCAATAGCTCAGTTAAATGAAGAAATAAAGTAGTGTGATCTGAATTCTTGGGGGGAAAAACTGTATGGTCTTATTCTATTAGATCAGAAAGATGTTGGGTGTCAAGTGATACCTGGTTTTCTGATTGAATTCTTCTATGTTCCTTTTAAGCTGTGACTTCTACAGTTAAGCAAGCTCTACAGGAGTCTCTGGTACAGATTTTGCAGCCACAGCGTCGTGTAGACATGCTCCGGGATATCATGGACGCCCAGCGTCGCCAGCGCCCTTATGTTGTCACCTTCTGTGGTGTTAATGGAGTGGGGAAGTCTACTAATCTTGCCAAGGTCAGTTCAGATCTCCAGCCTGCTGCTTTTACATTTTTACCCTGTGCTTTAGAGTCCTGATTCTATGACAGTTGTCTTAACTTTTTTTTTTGCAGATTTCTTTCTGGCTTTTAGAGAATGGCTTCCGCGTCCTCATTGCTGCCTGTGATACATTTCGGGCTGGGGCAGTTGAGCAGCTGCGTACACACACTCGGCGTCTGACCGCCCTCCATCCCCCTGAGAAGCATGGTGGTCGTACAATGGTGCAGTTGTTTGAAAAAGGCTATGGCAAAGATGCTGCTGGCATTGCCATGGAAGCCATTGCTTTTGGTACAGTGTGTGGGGACCAAGGGGGCTTGTGTCTTTTTTTATATTCCCCAGGAATTTGCAGACTTAGGCTACTATAAAGCTTCCAGAGAGGTCAGGGTTAAATTACTTTTATGGGGGATGTTTTTGGGTGTTAATGTGTGTAGTTGAGGGGAAAATGCTCGAGTATCTTAACCACAGACATGAATGTGGTCACCTCTATCCTACTTATATCCTTTCCCTGAATGGCTTTGGTAGTGGCCAAGAATAGGACAGGTTTTTTCTTACATTACCTTGTAACCAAATCCAGAGGCTGAGTAAGTAAACAGGATAGGCTTTTCAAATAGCCAGACTGGGACATCTCAAGAAGCTGGCAGTGAGTATGAGTGACAGTTGTGTGCTTGGAGTTGACTATTTTTCTCTCTCTAGCACGTAACCAAGGATTTGATGTGGTGCTGGTGGACACAGCTGGCCGCATGCAAGACAATGCCCCCCTGATGACTGCCCTGGCCAAACTCATTACTGTCAATACACCTGACTTGGTGCTGTTTGTGGGGGAGGCCTTAGTAGGCAATGAAGCAGTGGATCAGCTGGTGAGGGTTTAGGCCTAGTTCCCTTCACACATTAAACTTTGGCAAATTAGATGGGTCCTTATGTTACCTTTTCCCTTTTCAGGTCAAGTTCAACAGAGCCTTGGCTGACCATTCTATGGCTCAAACACCTCGGCTCATTGATGGTATTGTTCTTACCAAATTTGACACCATTGATGACAAGGTAAAGGTGGATGACACTGGGTTTCAAGACTGGAAGGAGGATTGGGCTTCTTTACAAAAGGAAGCTGAGGTGTTTAGTGTAAACAGGGCTTGAGTTGATTGGCTATCCTCTTTTTCTTCTTCAGGTAGGAGCTGCTATTTCTATGACATACATTACAAGCAAACCCATCGTCTTTGTAGGCACTGGCCAGACCTACTGTGACCTACGCAGTCTCAATGCCAAGGCTGTGGTGGCTGCCCTCATGAAGGCTTAATGTGGCTCTTGCCGAATACCAAATCGCCGCTTACCCCAAGTCCCTGTTCCTATATCAAGAATGTGCTTTAGAGTATGTGAGCGACTTGTCTTCAGTGTACTACAAAGGCAGAGAGGAGCTTTGGAGACTTGCAGCTCCTAATCCTACTCCATGTTCAGCCCTACCTCCTGAAAGGAGGGCCTAATCATGTTACAGTCACTGCCCGATGACCCTCCCATATCACCATGAGCCTCCCTATACCTACTCAGGCATCTCCTTCACTCTGCCTACAGATTCAGTATCATAGCTTTGACCACTGGTTGGAAAACTGAATACCTGGAGTATTGTTATTAGTGTGATCACAGAGCCATCTGAGATAAGGAGCAGTTTGAAGTCCCAGTTCTATTGGGTTACTTCCAGAGCCAGCTCTGGGTCTTAATGGCACCTCTCTCTAGAATATAGCTTTTGGGTCCCTGGTGCCAGGGTGACAACCACCTTACTGTGGCAGTGATGGTGGTCCATTCTTAATTGCTGCTAATTCTAAATCTGATGAACTCTACACCTGATTGTTTCCCCAAAGCATCAGTTAGGCCTTGTTACATATGAGAGTGCCCACTCTCAAAAAAAAAAGAAAAAAAACAACAACAAAGGGAGCTGAGTTGCCTTCCAGCTTGTCCCTGCCCCCAGAATCCAGATGTAAGCTTTGCATGTTTACCTTCCTGGGAGAAAACCAATTTGTCAGATGGGTTATTGTTGTCCCATACCCCACACCACTGAACCCTTGGCCTCCTGAACAGGTCCTGGCTTTTCCTCATCCTCTTCTACAGTGCCTGGTAGACAAGTGCTACGTTGAAGAATACAAACCTCTTGTTAAGATTTGTCCTGTAGTTTGGTATTACAGATGTGCTACTAGTGCAATAAGGTGAAGGCTGTCTGCCCAGAGAAATACACATAATTTATATAAGAAAATAAATTTCATAAAGAAATTGTCTCTTAGGTCTATATTATTTTACGTAGGACTTAAAAGTAAAATGCTCACTCATACTAGCTGTAGGTTTTAGCTTTTTTTTTTTTTTTTTTCTTTTTCTTTTTTTTGGCAAGAAGGGCATGACAAGAACTTAGAGTACTCTGAGGAATTGGGGAAGTGCTTGTCCTAAGAAAGATCACCTTGCCTAAGATGAAAATAGAATTCAGGTTTGACAGTTAACTCTTCAAAGTAGAGCCAGGGCTCTGACAAGTAAATGAACAAGCTTTTAATACAGCTCAGTTATGTAAAATACTGTACACTGTAAAAGATCTAGAAAACTAGAGCTTCAAGTCATGTTTTAAAAAAGCCATAAGCTCAATTGAAAAAACCAAGTAGAGTACAAAACTGCAACAAGAGCCACTGACTCCATGACTTCTTGCTCCCCAAGTCCTGCAGAGCTGCAGCCATAGCCAGGAGCCATCACATTGGTCTGCTGTGTAGACAAGCATGTCCAGCCTCGGGGTAGGTGGGGGCTGCATTGGGTCCTGATGTCACTGGGTATTAAGTTGGACCAGGCAGCAAAGTATCAAGAAACAGCCAGCATTAAGGGAAGGTGCAACACTGCCACCCCTATTCTACCCCAAGCTTCAACTTCTGGGTATTGGTACTTCCTGGGAGCCGTGCTGAGTTCTTGTATGTTTGCTTGTTAAACACATCCACAGGAAGGCCCCACAGGGTGGTCAAATGGTGATTTCTCCAGCTTGCTCATGTACTACAGCCTATAGGGAAACAAAAGGAAGAGAATGAAGTTCTACAAAGCAAAGGCTATTCATTTAAAGCTACTGGCACTTACTTAAGTCATTCAGTCCAAAGTACTAAGAAAGCAGATTTAGAGAATCTCACCCAGGAAAACCAAATCCTCAAGCCACAATCTCAAGTTTTAGGAAATTTTTCTGCTGAATGATAGAATAGGAAGTAATATACCTCTTATTTCACCGTGTGCCGCAGATGAGCCATTTAGCTGGCCTTCTCTTGCCATCCCTGCTAAAAACAGAACATTGGTATAGGCATTAGGTGAACAAGTGCTAACTTTATAATTTTGTGTGTTGTGTGTGCATGCACAAGTCAGGACTACTTTTGGGTGTTGGTTACTGCACTAAGATTGGTTTTTCTCTGAATGTATCTCACTGTTACCACATAAGGCTTATACTTCAGATCCTCTAAGCTCTCACTTCCCTGGTAGTTGGAATTGTAGGTGTGTACTACTTTGTAAGACTTTACAAGGCCGCTTGTAAACAGTCTTTATTTTTTAGATTATGTGTATGAGCATTTTCTCTGCATATATGTTTGTGCACCATATGCATGGCTGATGCCTCAGGAGGTCAGAAGGTGTCAGAACCTTTGGAACTGGAGTTACAGATGGTTGTGAACCACCATATGGGTGCTGGGAGTTGAACGCAGGCCCAGTCGGAGCACTTACCCAATTGAACTGTGTGTTTCAAGCCCCCAAAACATATTACATAGACAAAATGGCTGCTTATTCTATTCCCAGTAAGTACATACATACAGCTAATTTGAATTAAAAATTCTGTACCTCTGTCTAACTAGCTATATTTCATGTGGTCAATATGGACTAATAAGTAATAAGCAGGTATTAGGAGGGTGAGGATGAAGAATCATGAGTTCAAGGCCAGCCTGGGCTATATAGCTATTTTCTGGCAAAAGAGAGCACAGTGTGTGTTTTTGTTTTTGTTTTTCTTAAAGGTGCACAAGACTAAACTTTGTTTACAAAATGCATTGGTTAAATAACTGAAATCAAAACTAAAATAGTTGCTGGTATAGTAATGTTTTATACTTTTCTGTTCCCCTTGACTTCTTAGCAGCTTATATCGACTGAGACATAAAACATAATAGATGGAAGACAGCCTTGACTCCACACAAGAAGAAGAAAAGTTACTTAATAGGCTCCAATAGAGAGCCTGACGACCATATAGAAAAGCCTTGATTTAAAAATAAAAAGACTGTGCAGTGGTAGTGCATTGCCTTTAATCCCAGCACTTGGAAGGAGAGGCAGGCACATCTCTTAAGTTTAGGACAGCCAGGGCTACAAAAAGAAACTCTGCTCCAAAAATGAATTAACAACAACAACAGAATGGCTTCTTGACTGGCAACCAGAAAGCCACTGTAGAGAGCCCAGAAGTTAGTAACTATCTGTACCACTGCACAACATTAAGGATGCTGACATAACATTGAGTGCACTAGAAGGGACTGTTGGGCAGACTGCTGCTATACACAGCATTTTTTTCCTTTTAGAGGATCCAGTATAGATCTTGAATAGATCTTGAATGTGTGTCTCCAGCTCATGTAACCAGAGCACATGCAAGAGAAAAATTCAACCCAGTATTGCAACAATCACTCTAAAGGTCTATCACACTGAGAGACACCATAAAAACTGTCCTCAAGAAAAAGATGGCAGATCATTTCACAAAGGAGACAAACTCAAATCTGTGCCTTTCTAAGTGTCTTTTAAGCCTTTGGTGAGAGAGGGTAAGAGTACATAAAGCTGTTGATTTTCAGTTATAGTAATAACATTTTAAATAAGAGAAGTCTGCTTGAGCTGGAGAGATGGCTCAGAGGTTAAGAGCACTATTCTTCCAGAGGTCCTGAGTTCAATTCCCAGCAACCACATGGTGGCTCACAACCTTCTATAATGAGATCTGGTACCCTCTTTTGTATACTGTATACGTAATAAATATTTAATTTTTTTTTTAAAGCAAAGTCTGCTTTAGCCCAGAACTCTCAACAGACCTGTTTCAGCATTCCAAGTACCACCATGACAGAACTCAAAAGAAATTTATACTGCATTAGAATTCTACTTGGAGTCATCTCTGGGAATGATTAGATTTAGGAACATATACTAGATTATCTGTATTTTAATGTGTCATCTAAGGTACATTCAAAATTGGTAACAAAAAAAATATTCTTAAAAAGTTTTAGGCAAGGGTACAAAAATGGCTCAGTGGTTAAGAGCACTGGTTACTCTCCAAAGGACCTGGGTTCAATTCCCAGCATCACATGGCAGCTCACAGCTGTCTATAACACACACATACATGCAGGTAAAATACCAATGAACATAAAGTAAAATTAAACACACACACACTTATAAAGTTTGAAGCAGGCTGGGTATAGTAGGTATGTGTTTATATAATCAAGGTACTTGTGAAGTTGAGACAGGAGGATCGTATGAGGCCAACCTGGACTACATAGTGAGTTCAAGACCATTCAGAGGGCAGAGGCAGGTAGATCTACATAGCAAGTTCCTGTCTTAAACAAACAAAAACAAAACAAGACAAAAACACTCCCCCAAAACAACAAACAAAAACAAAACCAGGTTCTTCAACAATAGCCTGTAACAAACAGCAAAAACATTTCTTTGTAATTGGGTGAGTTAGAATGACCTGACCATACCCTAGACCTGGCCTTACTTCTCCCCAGTCCACACCAGGTTTCTCCCACCTCAAGCTGGGGTCCTGCCTGTGTTGTCCTGGCTGGCCTTGACCTTTTGATCCTCCAGTCATGGCCTCCTAAAAACTGAGATTATAGGTGCGTGCCACCATGGTTCGTCATATTTACATCTTTAACTGTGTGTGTGCAACCACATTATTTCTTAGGGAAACTTTCTTATAGGATAAGTTATATCAGAATTTCTAAATGAAAAAAAAGCCCTGAATTTTTTGATATATACATAAAAAATTTCCTCATAAACTTAGTCAAAGCTGAACTGTCACTTATCCCTATTTTGGTTCAAAAAATTTTTTTGGGTTTTTTTGCTTGTTTGTTTTAGGATTGTGTGTGTGTGTGTGTGTGTGTGTGTGTGTGTGTGTGTGTGTGTGTGTGTGTGTTTGTACGCCCTGACATAGTTGCTGGAACTGAACTTGGGTCCTCTGGGAAAAGAACAAGTGCTCTAAACAACAAGCCATCTCTCCAGCCCCTCAAATATGTTTTATTTTATATTTATATATTTATATATGTCTGATACATGTACCACACCACATGTGTATAAGTCAAAGGACCACTTTCAGGAGTAGGTTCCTTTCCACAGGAGGTTAAGAGACTGAGTTCAGGTAGACAGACTTGAGTGCCAAGTGCTTTTTCCTGCTGAGAAAAGCTGGCCTGAAGCTAAGAATCTTTACATGTTTTTCTTATTCTCTATGTATATGATTTGCAAGGGCATATATTATGATTACTACCCCATTATCAAAATGGCACTCTGGCATGACCTGAAAACTGACACGTTCTCCTCTTCCCAAACTGGTCAGATACTACACATCCCCCATCTTGGTAGTGATTTTATTCATCACAAACACAAAAAGCCAAAGGGTTGCTGATCTTTGACCCTACCTTACCTGATCTGCCTCTTGTGGAGATCTCACATGTCAAGCGCTTGAAATATTCTGGAAGATCAGCATAGTCATTTCCATAGGAGATGACCTTAATCCCCTTGTCCAGCATGTTTTCTCGAAGCTTCTTGAATTCATCTACATCTCCTCTCCGAACCAGCATGAAATGTTCGAGGTCAGATTTATGCTTGACAGCCTCTAGGAACAGGGCCTGGAAAGTGGTGTCGTCCACCGTCCAGCCACAACCCAAGAAAAGAAATGACTTGTTTTCATAGAGTTTCTGAATCTCTCTCTTCAAGGGAAAGAAAACAACAAATTAATGACAGAAGACAGACATGATAGGGTTGAAGCAAAAAAGTCAATAGTTTACAACTGCTACATTTAGCAGACTATGATGACCCACTGATGGAGATTTAAGAGGGAAAGACATTACAAGAATGTTTGATTTCCTATTTATTATTACAATGTGGTGCTTGGTCTAAAATTGTACTTTTTACTTGATGGTTCTCTTTTAGGTTTCTTTACACATGTGTGTGTGATGTATGCACATGCCATGAATGCATGTGGAAATCGGAGGACAGCTATGAAGTCATCTTCCTCTGTCCCATCTTTACAAGTGTTCCGTGGGTTGAAGTCAGATTACAACACTTGCACAGGACTTTAACCCACTAGCCATCTCACTGATACTTCTGTTTTGTATTTAAACAGTTTCACTGTATTGCCACTACTTTACTGGTCTTTCAGGTTTAATTCTTTAGATTTATGTTCTTGGTTAACTAGGCAACCAATGAGTCTTTGATGTATCTTAGCCTTTCCACTTTTGAAAAACAATTGACAATTCTAATTTTTTTGAGTGTGTATGTATGCATGCTACATGTAGTACGTGGAGGCTAGAAGTTGGTGTTGGGAGCTCTCTTCCATTGCTCTTCATTCCTTTTTTTTTTTTTTTTTATGCTGAGGCAGGTCTCTTATCAGATTCAGCTAGTGTAACCAGACAGCTGACTCAGAGGGTCTTCCTCCTCCGTCTCCACCTCCAAGTGTTGGGATTACAGACACACATCACTGTGCTTGGCGTTTGTTAGTGCTAGAGCTACAACTCTGTTCCTCATATTGTGAGGCAAGTGCTTTAGCCACTGAGCCATCATGCCAGCCTTACAAACTAAACCACTGATTATCAAAAAACATAATTCTACCATCAGATGTGGTATGTATGTATACATAATTTGTGTCAGTGCATATAATACACACACACAAAACATCAGAAATAATTCTGCCTCAGTATCATACTGATGAATATACTTATAGTAAATGTCAGGGAAATATAAGGTCCTTACACTTCAGAAAGCATCACATTTCCTGGTCTTTCTCTGGTCTTGTAAAAATTCCATGTGACCCTGTCCTGAAAAATTCTAGTACTGAGCTGGACCCAAGAAGCATCTCCAGGTTAAACATGTATATGTGAACAAGTTCAAAACTTGAACCCCAAAGATGAATAAAACCAAAGAGGAAAACCTCAATTTTGTCATTCTAATCAACTTGTTTTTCAAGTAAACAGTCAAGTATGAATAAATGGACAGGCTTTTTAAAATCTATGCCTCAACTCTTGATTTTTAAAAAGCTGCCTATATTATTTTGGACACAGACTTATTAAGAAACCAAATGATAAAGGAGATTAATATATTCTTGGTATGTGAAGGGGATGCCAATGAGGGAGTGCCATCTGCTGGCTGTTCATCTAACACAGGTAAATACCAGACACCCAAAGTAAAACTTCTGCATTTCCCAGGATGGTATGCATACCCAGGGCTAAGAGATAGGGGAGTAAGGTCTGACTTTCTAGTTATTTTGACTAATGAAAAGTAGACGGCCACCCCATTAATAGTTAGAATATGCTCAGAAATGTCTTCAGGAGTGAGTGAGAGCCCAGCTAGATCAGCACCACTTACCATGACTTCAGTGTTCCTGAGCACGTTCTGATATCCAGCTGGGTGGAGGACAATGCCACTAGGATTGGTATAGACCCCGTGGATGTGTAACACACTTAGCTTCCTCTTCTCTTGAGCCCACTCCAGGACCTGCACAATAGACACACAGCTTGACCAGGATGGCAAGGCAAACACCTGCTTCAAAATCATAATGTGTAAGAGGCTGCCTGAAGATTAGACTTCTGACATAATTGTCCAGCTTCACAGTATCATAAGGACAAGAATTCAAAAACTTGATGTGCCCGAGTTCCTATGTTATGACTGTTAGCAAATCTAGTGAGTTCTCTTTAAAAGCCACTATCAGCAAACAGAATTTAACCACTGGCAAAACAATTAGGAGTTTCCTCAGGTGATGATGGCTCAAGCACTGGTACTATGCTCCCATCCATCCATCCATCCACCCACCCACCCACCTACCCACTATGAAGCTATTGCTGTCCTGAAACTCTATGTAGACAAGGGTGGCCTCAAACTCAGAGATCCACCTGCTTCTGCCTCCTAAGTGCTGGTATTAAAGGTGTGCACCACACTACACCTAGCTTATTTTCATTCTTTTACTCATTATTTAGCCCTGGCTGGCCTTCAACTCCCCTCAGCATTCTGAGTACTGAGATTACAGGAATGCACTACCACACCTGGCTCAGTCCTCAATCTGTGTTCCAGGTCAGCAAAACAAAAGCAGTATTCCATCCAGGTACTACCCTAGCAGAGGCAGGTCTGTGGCACTGGGGGAACCATTTATCTATCTACACTATTCAGCTGGACACAAAAACAGGTGCCAAGGAAACAAAACAATGAAAATGACAAACATCACAGAGCAGGGCAAATGACCTTAAAGGAATCATTCGCCACCTCACAGCTCATTCCCATTTTTCTTTAATTTTTTTTTTAAATTTATTTTATTTTCATTTTATGTGCATTGATGTTTTGCCTGCATGCATGTCTGTGTGAGGGTGTCAGATCCCCTGGAATTGGACTTACAAACAGTTGTGAGCTGCCAAGTGGGTGCCAGGAATTGAACCTGGGTCCTTTGGAAGAGCAGCTAGTGCTCTTAACTGCTGAGCCATCTCTCCAGCTCCTCTTTTTAACATTTTTGAGATGGGATTTCTCTCTCTTTGCCTCACTGGATGGAACCTCCCAAAGTTTGGTTAGATAGCCAACCTGTTGAACCACTGCTCCAAGTCCCTTCAAATGACTAATCTTATCTCTATGATCAGACAAAGCATGTAATCATAAGGCATACTGATTTTGCCTTAAAAAAAAAAAAAAAAAAAAAACACCAACCCCAAAATTACAAGCAGGGAAGGCAGTTTTCTTTTTGACCATTACAGTTTTAACTGGAGATATCCATCATGGACTCAGGGGTTAAGTGTTGATTCCCAATTCATGATACTATTTTGGGAGGTCGGGACTCACCAGTAAAATAGATCACTCATGGAGAGATTTATGAAGGTTAGAACCTGGTTCTGATTCTGGACCACTCTCTTGTTCTCTGTTCTGCTATGATGTGAACAGTCTCTACCACAAAAGGTGATCTCTCCACTGTGCTCTTCTTAGTGAGCGGCCTAAAACTCCCTGAATGGTGAACACCAATAGCCTTTCCTGCTGTAGCTTATTTCTGTTGGATATTTTGGTCACAACAATGTGAAAAGTAACTAATACATTTCTGCTACAGAAATACTAACATACTGGCCAGAGGCAGCTTTTTTTTTTTTTTTTTTTTAAACTTTATTTATTTATTTATTTGCCTTGGTGTTTGCCTGGAACTGGAACTACAGACAGTTGTTAGCTGCCATGTGGGTGCTGGGAATCGAACCCGGGTCCTCTGGAAGAGCAGATGGTGCTCTTAACCGCTGAGCCATCTCTCCAGCCCCCAGAGGCAGCTTTTCTGAAGAAGATAAAACCCAAGAGAAGACTACTGGTTACCATTTTACCTTTTTCTCATCAGTGAGGTCAAGGGATTCAAGCTGTTTTCCTTGGTCGGCTGCATATAGTTCTAGGAGATTGTCAAAATTTGTAGTTAATACTAGGGCTCCATTTTCCATCAGATGGAGAACAGACTGAAGGAGCTGTTTTCCAGAATCTTCCATCTTTGACTCCAGGTCATCAAATACTTCATACAAACAGTCTTTGAAAAATGTGGATCGAACATTACTGGTACGCTGTATGTGTGGGGAATTTGAAAAACAACAAAATTCATAAGTGCTTTGTTAACTTGTTTTAGTTACAGAAATTACAAAGTTTAAATACTTTAAGCATCATTACTCTCATTGTAATAAGGAAGATAGGATGGTACATGCCAAACACAGTGCCTCGCAAACAGTAAGTGATCACTACTAATCAGATATAAATGAGCAAAACACAAGCTTTTTAAATAGACATCTTAAAACTGGAGAAAAAATAGTCTTGCTGTGGGTCCCTGGCTGGTCTAGAATTCCTTCACTTTGACCAAGCTGGCCTCACACTCTAAATGATCTTCCTGTCTCTGCCTCTCAAGAGCTGGGGTTACATGTGCTCACATGCCCAGCTTCTACACTGCTATTTTATACAAGGAAGAAAATGGACAAGACTCAGAGATCAGGACTAAAGGATGAGGCTAGAAAGCAAAGTAACAGCTTCTCTCATATTAGGCTGGCGTCTGATAAGGCAACACTCAGATGTAAGGTAGTGCTAGTATTTTTCCACCCCTTTCTCTTCTACAGAGTCTGCTTTTTTGGCAACTTGACACAAATTATTTGGGAATAGGGACCTCAGCTGAGTAAAAGCCTTCATCGGATTGCCAACAAGAAAGTCTGGTACTTTCTTGATTAGTAAATAATATGGGAGGGCTTGTGCGTGCGTGCGCGTGTGTGTGTGTGTGGGGGGGTCCTGAGCGGAATAAGAAAGCAGACTGGAACACAGTGGCACACACCTTTAATTCTAACACCCAGGAGGATCTCTATGAATTCAAGACCAGCTTGGTTATCTACATAGAAAATTTCATGACAGCCAAGACTATACTGAGAGACTGTTTGAAAAAACAAAAGAAATACCCACTCCAGAAAACAAAACAACCAAACAAAAAGAGAAAGCAAGTGAGCAGGCTGATAAAGCAATGAGGAGTAAACCAGTAAGCAGTACTCCTCCACGCCTCTGCTTCAGTTCCCGCCCTTTGAGATTTTGCCCTGACTTAGCCTGGACAATGAACTACAAGCTGTAAGTGGAAACAAACCCTTTCTTCCCAAGTCACTTTTGGTCATGTGTTTTAATTATAGCAATAGAAACCCCAACTAAGACAGGGAAAATAGGGAACATGGGGGAACAGTATGCAGCTCATGCTAGTACCAGATTTACTACTAAAGAAACATGATGCTCCTTTAGTTTATCAAACTCACAAATCTATTCCCAACCCAACATGCTGCAGCTATTCCATTTCTTGGATGGAATAATGCATACTAAATTGCAATCGGATAAAAATGGCATATACAAGGCTATCACTGCTGTGTTATCTCCAGTCACAACAGACTGTGGACCTATATACAGAAGACTAGTATGACCCAGGACCACATCTTATCATTTGGATCTTGAATGCCCAAAGTTGACCTGTTCAGAAACTATACAACCAAACTTAAAAGTCCTTGAGTCACTGGGGGCACATTCTAGAAGGTGCTTCTGGGGCCCCAGACCTTTCCTTTAGCTTTCTAATCTCTGACTTGTATTTTTACTATACTACATGCTTCTGTCACAATGTACTGCCTTGCCACAAGCACAAAGTAACTGGGATAATTGACCACAGAGTGGACCTTCTTCTTCTCTCTTCTTTTTATAAGCCAATTAGGTATTTTGTTATAGCAACAACGCAGACTTAACACTCTATTCACAACAGTACACTGCTATGTAAAATAAGCTAGAGGACAGTTAAGTGGTTTTTTTTTTTTTTTTTTTTTGGAGATGGCAACAGTGAGGGAAGGGTAGATATATTTCTGCTTACATTTGCAAAGCTGGAAGGTTACATAAAAATATATGAATGGTGACTTAGGGCAGAGAGGAGATAAGACAAATACACTATCAGGAACAAGGTATCTCAGTAGATACAAAAAGCTACTTTTGAGTTTTGCAATGTGTACACCAATACTTATTCAAAAAAGCAGAATTAAGCTGGGCAGTGGTGGAGCATGTCTTTAATCTCAGCACTCGGGAGGCAGACAGGCAGATCTCTGAGATTGAGGCCAGACTGGGTTATAGAGTGAGTTTTCAGGACAGTTGGGGCCACACAGAGAAACACTGTCTCAAAAAAAACAAAAACAAAAACAAAAAAAACAAAAAACAAAAACAACAAAGCAAAGCAGAATTAGGTTTCAGATTTATAAATATAATGAGTTCATACTAAGATTCTTACTAAGAAGTTCTTTGTTGTGTTTTGTAATTTTCTAACTCCAACTTGAATTTAGCTCATTTGTATTTGCAATCATACACCCTATATTCCAGCCTGCTTACTCTGAGTACAAGAAGAAAAGCCTATGTAGACCATGAATTAGTCAAGGGTAAAGAACATGAGGTTTTTTTCCTATGAAAAGACTAAAGCTTGGAAATTCCTTGAGTCACTTGTTTTAACTCGGTATCTTTTAGTTCCAGTTCTGTGAATTGTAAAATCTTTTATGGTAATATTTAAAAAGATTAAGGAATTCTGCTTGTTCTGTTTTGAGCTCCTCAATGTTGGGATTCTAAGTGTCAGCCACCATTCTGGGCTTAAAAGATGCTTTTGTCACTGTGCTGATTTCCTTAGATTTGAAATCAAAGTTTTTGTCTAAATTTCCCACCAGTGGCTTCTCTAAGCTGAGACAAAGGAATGAAAACATAAACAGGGAGTTCATAAATCAAAAGGAAAAGTCAGACTCCCACACAACCTCTAAGAATTTTCCTCCTGCACTTAAGACAGTGCAGGAAATCCCATGCTACTTCATTTATTTTGCCCCATAACTTATCTTTCTAGTTCTATACAGTAAAAGCAAATGCAAGGGCTGGAGAGATGGCTCAGTGGTTAAGAGCACCGTCTGCTCTTCCAGAGGACCCGGGTTCGATTCCCAGCACCCACATGGCAGCTAACAACTGTCTGTAGTTCCAGTTCCAGGCAAACACCAAGGCAAATAAATAAATAAATAAAGTTTAAAAAAAAAAAAAAAAGCAAATGCAAACACTCCTGACCAAGTCTCCTCCAAGGTCATTAACATTTCTACTGCATTTACTTTGAGCAAGCATTTCATTATTTTGAGTAAAATTGATTCCTGATGAAAAAAGATGGCTAGGCTGCTCCACCCCTCCAATTTCAACTCCAAGTTACTCAGGCATTGCTAGTGCCATTTATTATTCACAAAGCCCCAGGAAGTAAAAGTAATACCACAAGTTGTTTGTTTTTTCCTCTTTGGTGCTGGGGATCCAACCACCCAATCATGCTCTATACAGTGATGACCCCAAACATCCTGATCCCAGGTCTACTGTGCAAAAGCAAATGGTGAGAGGTCAGTTAATTTGCCCAGGACTCCAGTGCATTGTTTTGTTGATTCTGATGGCCACACTCTCTCTCTGCCTTGAATTCACAATGTTACTTCTCTATTATATGAAACTAGATCAATAGATGGGACCAATTAACCATGTGTGTTACTATTGAGTAATTGAACAATTTTATTTTTTCCAAACATACAAAAGTAAAAACAGAGCACCTGCCAAGTTTGTGATAAGTTCAATCCACAGCACTGCAATAAAAAGCAAATAAATAAATAAGTGAGCATCCACCATCACCACTTCCCCCAATCACCCAATTACAACAATCATGAAACATGGCCAATCTTGTTTAACCTAAATTCCCATGCATCATGACTTCTTTCCTAACTTCCCTGAGCTGTTAAGAGCTGATATCAAAGTATTACATAATTTCACTCATAGATATTTCATTAAAGATAAAGATCCTTGCGCTGAAAAGGTGGCTAAGTGGTTGAGAGCACATGTCACTTTTCCAGAGAACCCAGGTTTGGTTTATAACCATCTGCAACTCAGGGTTTCAATGCTCTCTTCTGGCTTGTGCAGGCACCAGGCACACATACATGGTACATAGACATACATGCAGGAAACACATTCATGTTCATAAAAATAATTATTTTTTTAAAGAAAGAGATATAGACCCCTTTGATATATATATACATGACTTCTTTCTGGATGTCTATATTATACTGACATTCACTGTTAAATCAGCTTTGCATTCCTAGGAAAGTTCATACTTCCTTATTGTGTATAATTCTTTTTTATATGCTGCACTGAGTTAGTTTAGTTTTGAAGATCCTTGCATCAATATTCATAAGAGATAGTGGGAGGTGTAATGTACAACACCTGTAAATTGTCATGAGTTGTTGGAACTAACTGGACAGCTTGTTTTGGGAGTGGGATCTCCCCTATTTCAGACCCAAGCACACTTATTTCAAACTGTCCTCCAGGATTTAGGCGAGGTAGACTAACCTCCATAACTCTGTGATAGGGAAGAGAACAGTGAAAGAACCCAAGAATAAAACACTGTGCCTTTGAGATTAGCTAGGCACTTCTCACGGATGCTACTACTGTTTATCCTAGGATGTAAGAGCATCTGCGGTGGGAAAGAGAAGCTGGAAGTCCAGCAGCCAATGGAGGCTCACATGGAAAGAAAGCTCAGCTGAGTTTCCACAATGCCTTCATTTTCCCGTCAGTTCTTCGAGATGTCTTTCTATCTACTGCTGTATGTTCCTGTATTGGGAAGCCTCCCCTGAGGAGATGTTCTACTCCTCTGAGAGCTCCTATTGAAAACTCCAGCTAGCTGCATTAAAAGGGATTTCCCTCAGTCAATTCTGCTGGATCTTTTGTACTTGAAGTTTTGTCCCCGCCCCCCCCCACACCAACCTTTCTTTCCCCTTCCCCAGTCTCCCCTCTTCACATATACTCTGGTTACCTGGATAATATTTGCCTTATAAAATAAATTGGAGGGCTCCCTCCTATTTGGTGGTGGAGTGGGGTTGAGACAAGGTTTCTCTGTGTATAGCTCTGGCTGTCCTGGAATTCAATTTGTAGACTAGGCTGGCCTCAAACTCAAAGACTGACCTGTCTCTGCCTTCTGAGTGCTTGGTCTAAAGGCGTGCACCACCACTGCCCAGCTCTCTAATTTTTTAAAGATTTATTTTTATTTATTTGTGGTATATGCATGTGAGTGCCAGAGAAGTCCAGAAGAAGGCATGGATCCCTTGGTATTGGAGTTGGAGGCTGTCTGACACATGTTTCTGAAACTGAATTTTTTTTTTTTTCAAAAGCAGCAAGCATTTCAAATCACTGAACCATCTCTCCAGCCTTTCTTTTTTTTTTTTTCTTTTTTGAAATAGTTTGGAAAGTATTTAAAATTTAAGAAATCTAAAATTCTATATCTTAAACTTAAATGTTTACATATATATGAATTTTTGCTCTAATTTACCATAAAATCCATGTATAATTTCAAAGTATACATTTCATTGGATTTCAGTATATCCATATAAGGTACTACCATTATTACTTAATTCCAGGACAGTTCATCTCCCCAAAAGGAAACACTCTACATATCACATTTGCCACACATTCTTCTCTTTTCCAGGCCTTGGAATCCACTAATCTATTTTCTATCTCTATGCATCTTCTTATTCTGAACACTTTATGAATGAATCCTATGATGTCCTTTGTGTACAGCTTCTTTCATTTAGTATTGTTTTCAATGTTCACAAATGTTGTAGCTGTGCTAGAACTCTTTTTAGGCTAAATAGTAGTATATGGACAAAGCATATTTTATTTACCTAGTCAAGGGTTGACAGACATCTGTGATGTTTCTACTTTTAGGATATTATGAATAGTGCTGCTATTATTAGCACCTATGAGTAGAAATATGCTTTAAAAAAGCTTTTATTATTGTGTGCATGATTTGTGTAGGTGGGCACATATGCTACAGTGCTCATGTGGAGGTCAGAGGACAACTTTGTGGAGTTTGTTTTCTCTTTCCACCTTTAATTTTCCAGGAATCAAACCCAGGTTGTTGCGCTTATGCAACCAGTACCTTTACCAACTGAACCATCCTGTCCACACGACGCTTTCACTTCTCTTGACTATATATCTATGGAAATGAAGTTAAAGACTCGTTTTGTTTGTATGTTTTGGTATTGCTTCCCCCCTTGGTGACAAAATCTCAGTATATAACCTTATGCAATCTATGTAGACCATACTAGCTAGAATTTTCAGAAATCTGCATGCATCTGCTTCACAAGTGATAGAATTAAAGGTACGCCACAATGCACTGCAAGAAGTTATGAAGCTATTAACGAAAGCAGCTGGACCACTTTACAATGCCTCAAACAATAAGGGTTTCAATTTCTCGACAGCCTCATCAACACCTGGTTTTTTGTTTTGATACTAGCCATGTCTGTGGGTGTGAAGTGGTTATAGTTTTGGTAGGCAGGGATGCCTCTTCCCTCACTCTCCTTAATGCTGGAATTATAGGCATATACCATCATGTTTGGATTCCTTAAAAATAAATGTGCTTAGTGTTTTTCTTGAGATTTTAATTTTAATTTATGTGCATGGGTTTTGTTTTTTGTTTGTTGTTGCATGTATGTCTGTGTACCATGTGCATGTAGGGAAGTGCCCTCAGAGACTGGAAAAAGGCATCATAACCCCTAGAGGTAGTTACAAATGGTTTGGGTGCTAGGAACTGAACCTGGATCCCCTGAAAGAGCAGCCAGTTCTTTTAACCCCTGCGCTAGCTTTATAGCCCCCATATCTGAAGTTTTGCTTTGTTTTTTGAGACAGGGTTCCTCTGTGTAGTTTTGGAGCCTGTCCTGGAATTTGCTTTGTAGACCAGACTGGCCTTGAGCTCATAGAGATCCATCAGCCTCTGCCCTCCTCCCTCTCCCAGCCCCAGTTCTGGGATTAAAAGAGTGTGCCACCACCACCCCAATCATACTTGGATTCTTATTAGCCCTTTGTATCTATCTATTATTCTTGGGGAAAATGTCTATTCAAGCCTATTGTTCTCTTAAAAGCAGATTATTCAGTTTATGATTAAATCAATGCCAAACTCTGTTCTGTTTTCTTCTAAGAATTTAAAATTTTTAACTGTGATGATTAGGTTTGGCATCTTTTTGAATTAATTTTACATAAGATCTCATGGGCTGGAGAGATGGCCCAGTGGTTAAGAACACTGGCTGCTCTTCCCAAGGACCTGGATTTGATCCCCACAACCATCTACAACTCCAGTCCCAAGGGATTCAGCTTCTTCTTCTGGCCTCTTGAGGGCATTGAACGTACAAGGTACACATACATACCATGTAGACAAACACCCATACACACAAAATAATAAAGGTGTAGGCACAGCAGTGTAATTTAAAAACAAAACAAAAACTCATGAACTCTTTTTTTGTTTGTCTGTGTGTTTTGGTTTTGAGACAGGGTTTTTCTGCATAGCCTTGGCTGTCCTGGAACTCACTCCACAGATGAGGGTGGCCTCAAACTCACAGAGATCCACTTGCTTCTGCCTCTCAAGTGCTGGAATTAAAGGCATGAGCCACTACTACCATGTGTTTTTGTTTTTAAAATTGGGGCCTAAATATATATAGTTCAAGCTGGTCTCAGACTTGTAGAAATTCTCCTGTCTCAGTCTCCTAACGTAGGAAATATAGGCATGTACTATGTATATCTATTTTTTTATGATTTTTAAAAAACCTATAAATTCATTATTATGTGGTTTTAAGTTAGTAACAATTTGTTCCAATTAAGGACAAGGAACTAACTAAAAAGAGGAAGTAAAAAACCCTAAGGTTTGCTAAGTTTTAGGGGCATTTCTTTCTATAGTATTGGGAGAAGAGATAAAAATTACTAACAGCTAACTTTTAAGAAGTTCAAGTGTCCTATTTCTTTTCAAGGTGCATTTGAATTATTCAGATGTGGAACTACCCAAGCAATACATAGCCTGTAATCCTAACGCTTGAGAGGTGGTGACTGTAGGATCAGACATTCTAAGCCATCCTTGGCTTCACAGTGAGCTTTAGGCTGACCTTAGCCACACGAAACTGTTTCAAATATCAAACCATGATGTATTTGGAAGTAATACAGTCAAACATGTTCTAAGTTTTAAGTGAGATGGTGCTGGGAATCAAACCTAGGGCCCTTGCACATATACACTCTAGGTAAGTATATAACAATTGAGCCTCATTCACTGCCTGTATTTGGGAGTGTGTGTGTGTATGTGTCAGAACTGTTATTCATCACAGGCTGGCCTAGAAATCACAAATATCCTTGCTTTCACTGATGTAATGTTTCACACATGTACCACTAGTCCTAGCATAGGTCTTAATTTTCAAATAATTTTTCAAGTGAAGAAAGACAATTAGGTTCTTTATCCAACTTAGTTTGATAAAATCCCTTGTAAGTGTTTTGAGTTACAGCTTCTAAAAAGAACTCTAAAAACTAGTTTCACTTTATCCATTTGATGATAAAGAATTACCTCCAGCTGGGCAAGGGGCACATGCCTATACTCTTAGCACCCAGAAAGCTTGAGATAGGAGGACGTGGTACGTGATGCACAAAATGCTTTCTCAAAACACAAAAACAAAATCCCAACTTAAATCTTTCTAATATTTCCTTTAAGTCATGGATATCAGAGCACCTTTTATAGTGAGCATAGAAAAAGTAATTCTAAACATAGCAAAAGTATGTCAGTAGCCTTGTCTTCATACATACAAAGTTCTCAGCATATCACAAACAGTATGAAATGGGGTCAGAATAATTACCTGAACAAGATCTATTAATAGATACTTTTCAGAAACAAATATTCCTGCTAGAGTAAGCACACTAATCATCTTTCCCCCCCCCCCCCAGGAAATTTCATATGCCTTAGCATACAGCAGACTACTCACAGGGGAGAGTTTCTGAATGAGGTCATGGGCAACATGGACAAGGTTCTTGTCTTCATGGAGACATTTCTGAAACTTTTTGCTTTCCTCGTCTTCTAGAAGGTCAAAATCAATAGCAGCATCCAGCAAGGCCTGAATTAACCCTTTCCAGGATTTCAGGGCTGGGACCTGCGGTGCAACAGCAGCACTAATGCCTGTTCCAATCACCAGCACAAGTTCCCGAGGTTTCTTGGTTTTCAAGCTTGGAAGCAGCTTCCTGAAAAGAAAAAGGCACAAGAGGATTGGAGCATCCAGAAGACACTGGCATTGGAAGACATCTGGCAATGATGCAGCTGGCTCTCACTATTTAACAGCTAGAATGTGTTTGCTTTGTTCTGTGAGAGAGGGTCTCACTGTGTAGTATTGGCTGGTCTAGAACTCACTCTGTAGACTAGGCTGGCCTTGAACTCACAGAGATCTGTTTGCCTCTGTCTTCCTAGTACTGAAATTAAAAGTGTGCACTTTGTAAAAATGAGGATTCTAGTTTCTGACACTTTCCCAAAATAGATTAAAAGAAAAAACATACTATTATTTTAGTTCTTGCAAGAAGACCAAGTAATAACTATTTCAGGAATCCTGAAAAACAATCTTAAAACCAACTTTCTCCTCCACAGTCCTTTCCAGCTAAGAAAACAACTAATATTACAACAGATTCAAATGTATTATAGCTGAAGTTCTGCCAACTAAATTATTCTTTAAGCCAATGGTAATTTCAAAAGGACATGTTTGATTTGTTTTCAAAAAGAAAATATTTTCATACAAATTAAGTTGATACTGTTTGTTGAGATATGAATGTAAAATAAGGAGACAATAAAAAAACTTGGTTCCAGATTTCATAAGCAAAGATAAAACTAAGCATGAAAGCCAAACCTGGGGACAAATCATGTGCATGGTTCTGCTCTTTCTCAGCAGGCTTCTGAGAACAGGAAAGCCTCATGTTTTCTGTCACAACAAAACTGCCCTTTCTCACAGCAATGAGCAGTCCTGTTGTGAGACATGGTGAGTACAGCAGGCTTCACTCCCCTGCCCCTCTCACTCCAGGACCACAGCAAAATCACTACTTCCTTACCCCTCTCTCCAAACTGTACAATGAATAGAAACATGATCTGCACTTAGACAAAACCCAAGGAAGAGAGGACACTTTGAGACCGTGGGAAACAACTTCTAGACCTGCCTGTCCCACCCAGATCTCCACATTCAATCACTGAACAATCAGGAAAACCTGTGTGAATATGCAGTAACTAGAGATGGGCTCTGTATAAAATAGTGCATCCACTGGAGAAAAAAAACAAAACAAAAAACTGTTAACAGCTATTAGAAGCACATAATGGAGTGTGTGTTTTAAAAAGAAGAATCAAGATGATGAATAAAAATTGGATGTGTTGACCAAGGCCTATAATCCCAGGATTTGGGAGGTAGAGCAGGAGAATTGGAAATTTAAGGCCAGTTACAGATAAGTCTGTCTCAAAAAAAAAAAAAAAAAAAAGTGAGTAAACACACATGCAAATAGACACGCCCATAGAATACTTTCACAAAGGGGCTTTCAGTAAAAAAAGAAAAAAAAAATGCAATTTCTTTATGATCTCTACCTAAAAATCACTAAATAACCTTTAAAGAACACAAAACATCCGTTAATTTAGCACGTCTGTTGGGGGGCGCCATTTAGCATGCGTGGAGATCAGAGGACAATTTGGGGAGTTGTTTCTCCCTTGCCACCATGTCGATCCAGGGACTGATCTCAGGACATCACGCTTAGCATTGGCTGCAGAGCCATTACAATAGTTACTGTAAAGACAGTATAGTACTATGCCAAGATAAACAGGGAAAATAAAGGAGACAAGGAAAGGGGAAAAGTCTTTCACTTAATCTGGCTGGGTATCAGAAACTTGATCACAAATGACAAAGCCAAGATTCTCTACAGACACAATATTCTCTTTTCTAAGAGAAACAGGGATGTTAAAAACAACAAACAAAACCACATACTTACTTAGGATTAGGAGGTTTGCCATCCTGACTTTAGATAGTAATAATATCCCTTCCATACCCAGATCTAGACAGAACACTCACACCATCTTACAAGTTTATGTATAAAAGGAAGCTCAATAAAAGAAAAAAAATAAGCAAAATCAGTTCACGTTAATTTATGTGTGTGTTGTGCTTAAAAGATAAGTGTCTCAGGTAGCCTAGCCCAGGAGTCCTTGAGCTCCTGATTCTCTTGTGTGAGAATTACAGGCATATACCACCTTATTCAGCTCAAACTTTACTGATTTTTAAGCTTTATGTAATCTTTAACCCCTGTTGTAAATTATACACTGAGAAATACAACATAAAAAGCCAGACTCATATGAACAGCCACTGTAAAAACACATAAATACAATTCTCAAGGAGCTTACACTGAGTAATGTCCTTTCCTTAAAGGCAGCCCCCTCCCACAAGTCCCCACACTAAATTAAAATGGTGTACCACCCCTTGTCTTAATAAGCTCAATAGCTTTGCTTGTCCTGAAATTCATTTCTGCAGCTTTTCCTGTGCTAAGGTCTCTAAAGTATAGCTCCTCAGGCTTTTGGTAGCAGTGCTGGGCTGTAACATCCTACCACAGCATGTATAAAAAGTAGGGTAGGACAAGATGACAGCAGCGAGTAGACAACAGACACCAGAAGGTGACATAATTTTAGAGGTTCACAATAAAACCAAGTTCCTTCTGTAGAAGCTCAGGAATGTCCAGGCATATGTTCAGGTGGCACTAAAACCCAGTACATGTCTGCAGAAAGTCAGCCAGAGACTGTGCACAGTGCCAGGTGGGAGGGATTAAAGAAGGATCTCTGTATGAAATCTAAGACATCTCCAACCAGTCTCCCTTAGGGCAAGCCTCTCAGACACTAGGATTCTGGAGATGGGAGGATTTCTCTTTGGGGAAATAGTCACCGAGGCAGAAAAGACTCAGCTTTAGACAGGTCAGAGGTCTTCAACTGCTAAACTGCGCCAGGCTTCATAGTCAGAGGGAAACTCATTAGCATAGTGTGATGATGAATACTAGTTACCAACCTGACAGATCTGAAATCAACTAAAAGAAAAGCTACTGGGAAAACCTGTAAGGAAGTCTTCCTGATCAGATTATTCCAAGTGGGAAGATTCACCCTAAATGTGGGTGGTTTCTGATGGCAAGCAGCTTAAAAAAAAAAAAAAAAGAAGAGGTTAGCATTGCCTTCCCACCCTGCTGACAAGTTCACCTACCCAGTCCATGCTTCAGTTCTTCACAGATGATATCAGAACCAATCTCCTTCTCCCCTCTAATGTGGACTGAAGACTGGTGGGTTTCCAGGGGTCCATCCCTTAGGCCTTCACACCAGACTAGGCCTACTGAGAAGCTACTGACTTCTCCAATGTGAACTGAACTACTGTTGGACTAGCCAGACCACACCATGTAAACCAATCTAATAAACCCTCTTTATAATATGTATTCATTCTATCAATTCTATTCCTCTAGAGCAGTGGTTTTCAACCTCTGGGTTGTGACTCATTTAGGGTTGTATGCCATTTTATAGGGGTCACATATTAGATATTCTGCATGTCAGATATTTACATTATGATTCATAACAGTAGCAAAATTACAGTTATGAAGTAGCAATGAAAATAATTTTATAGTTGCAGTTCCCAGAACACGAACTGTATTAAGCATTAGGAAGGTTGACTATGGATATTAGTCTAGAGAACCCTGACTAATATCCATAGTAACATAGACTCCTTCTCACTACCTTAAACATGAGTAGACAAACTATATGGTTACTTTACGCTTGCAAAAGGCCCACATAATAAGAGGTACATACAAACAAGCTAGCAGGTAGAAAGAAATCACTCAGGAGGCTAAGGCAGGAAAAAAAAAAAAAAAATCACACTTGAAAGCCAGCCTCAGGCTACATAATGATACCCTGTCTTCAAAAAGACAAAAACAGTAACAATAACAAAATGGAAGAAAATTAAAAATTTAAGAGCATTAAAAAAAAAAAAAATCCCTGAGAAAACTTTTAAGAAAGTAGAACCAAAACAAACAACACACACACACACACACACACACACACACACACACACACACACACACACACACACACACACCAGAGCCAGGCACAGAGCTGCATGCCTACAATCCAAGAACTCAGGAGGCTGATGCAGGAAGACAGAGCTGGGGCAGGATGGCTCCAGATGAGGAGAGATGGGGTGTGGGGGAGGTCTACACGAATGACAGAAGGTTGACCATCTGAACAAGAGCTCTGCAAAGACAGAGAAACGGCTAATGGAATTTAATATCAGGTTAACACAAGATAACTTCTTCAAAATGAAGCTATCAGAAAGTAGCTTGAAGGTGTCATAGTATTTACTATCCCAAGATATGGTATTGTACAATTTTTAGTGTTGCTGAGAATGTGTTTTTTGTAAGATTCTAATGAACAAAGGCAAAAAGAGATCACACAATACAAAAACTGGTGTTTTGATTTGGGTCTGGAATACCCCTGGCAAGGTTCAGGCACAAAAGTTTTGGTTCCCAAGGCAGAAGTGTTGAGAGTTGGGGTTTTTGGACAGTAATGGGATCAATTTATCAATGGGTTAATCCACTGATGGGTTGGCATTACTGAGACTGGCAGACTCTGAGACCTGGGGCCTACTTGGCAGCAATCACTAACGATGTGACCTGACAGACGGTTATCTTGTTTCTGGACCTTTCTTCCCTAGCTCTGATTCCCAGAAGGCAAAAGGTGGGCAACTCTGTTCTACACATTCTTTGAATGACATTATACCTCACAATACTCTTAAGGGCAATTGAGCCAACAGATCATAAACCCCAAGCTCTGAAATTGTGACCAAATCACCATTTCCTCTTTTAAATTCATTTCTAAAACAACTACTAGTCAGAACAGAGTATCCATCTTAGTAAGAATACTTTTCTGCTACCAGAGAACTGAGTGGTAAGTTCAAAATTCTAAGGAAAAAATGTTTCCTACCTAAAATTCTATTTCAGCCATACCATTAAGTAAATGTAAGGACATGATAAAGCCATTTGGTATCTCCAACAATTATTCCCTATGTATTCTTACTAAGGAAGGCACCTGAGATCGTGCTTCAGCAAAATGGAGTACATTAAAATGAAAAGCAGGAGACTAAGGAGCTGACTACCCCAGGGTTGAGTCCAAAGGTATCCATGGAATCAATTAAAATTTAAAGTTTCAACATTTTTCAGCATTTGATAGATTAATTCTCTTGTTGGCATTTGAATATGAAAAGAACACAGAAAATAAATGAAAAAAAAAAACCAACAACAAGATACTCTTCAGTAATATGGAGGTTTGACAAAAGGCACAAAAGGAAATAAAATCATAACACTAAAGGCCTGGCTGTCCTAGAACTTGCTATGTAGATCAGGCTGGCCTTGAACTCACTGAGATCTGCCTGCCTCTGTTTTTGTCTCCTGAGTGTTGGAATTAAAATTATCATGCCCAGTTTATAAATATGATGTATAAAGACATAATAATGTAAATATTAAAAATGGGTTGAGCAAATATGGAGATAAACAATGGAAAGATAAGGGTAAATTAAAGCCTGGGGTGCAGCAGCATAGAGACAGGCACCAGGAAACAAACACTACTTATCTTCTGTTACCAGAGAGAGCATGCAGCAGAATGCAGCACTTAAAGTGTGTGCTGTCAGGTGCATGCCTGTCCTTATCTTCTGTTACCAGAGAGAGCATGCAGCAGAATGCAGCACTTAAAGTGTGTGCTGTCAGGTGCATGCCTGTCCTTATCTTCTGTTACCAGAGAGAGCATGCAGCAGAATGCAGCACTTAAAGTGTGTGCTGTCAGGTGCATGCCTGACAGCATTTCGGAGGCTGAGGCAAGAGTTCTAGACCAGCCCGGGCTATGCAGTAAGACCCTGTCTCACAATCAAAAACAAAACAAAACAGATGTCAAGATTAGAAAAAACAGAAATTATCTCTGGTGAAGAGGATACAGCTTTAGAGTAATAAATTTTAAAAGTATGTACATGTAGTAGCTTAATAAAAAATTAAATCCACAGTAATAATAATTTAGTCTTTTAAATGAAGGTCGTATAATCAGTGGAAACACCTATGGTTATTTTCTGTTCTTCTTATTCCCTTCCTCTTGTTTACCTGGGCTTTTTGGTGGGGGGTTCGCCATCATTGAAGAATCCAAAAATCTTGTCTATATCAGAGGCCTGGCTCCCTGTAGAAGCCATCCAGTTTCTAAAATAGATTAAACATCATGTACCATGATTAGATCTGTAAAGTATACCATTTACAACAGCACATACATTAAGCATTTTCATAAGTCATATACCCATTAAGGTATTGTGGGCTGTCCTCTATTGAACAGAAATTCATTATTTAATGAGCACACCAAACTTAAGAAATAAAATTAGTCTACGGGAAGTAATTTCAAAGTTACAACTATTATCAGTGTTCCATTGTGCTTCTGTTCCTAAGAATCCCTTGCCCCCATCTCCCACCAAAACCCAGCCAGGTCAACTCATGTGAGTCACTGGCCATCATTCTGCGGAACTTATATAAGATGGCTTGGGAGTCACTGAGAACAAACAACCCACAGATCAGTGTTTCAGATCCAAGATATATCATTATATGAACCCAAATATTAACAGACAAATAAAAGCCAAAAAACCAAAACTTCAAATATTTCTGGTCTCAAACATTTAACAGTCTCAACCTTCATTACTAACCTACTTTATGAGAAAAGTGTGACACAAAAAAGGTTGGTACTTAGTCCCAGAGTTCAAACAACAGCAACTGTCTTACAATGCCATGCTCCCAGCAACACTACCACTATCTAACTAGTAGTTTTCCAACTACTAGTTTTTCAGCCTGAAAATATTCTTTGAAGTCCAAAACTATTTAAGTGCTAAAATTGTAGCAAGTAGATTTCCTTGAAATAACTCGTGTGTAGAGCTCAGTGGCCATGTCACAATCAGTCATGGTGGAGGCATGCACTCACGCAGCCTCATCAGTTTAGAAGTTGGATGAACTATATTATGCATCTCTCACTGCTGACCATCACCAACAGAACTCAAGACTAATTTTGTCATTTTCTCTGGGAAAATGCTTCATCAGCTTTGCTGTGTTCTCATCCTAAATACTGGTTAATTTCTTATGCTTTTCTTTACAGAACTTTTCTGCAAGCTCATTTCAGCTGCTGTAGTTTAAAACAACTAAACAGGCAACACAAGCTGTGAGTGGAATGCTTTAGATTCTGTTAGGAGAGGCTGAATGAAAAGGATTCTGCATGCCCTTGTCACAGCTGGTCATCCACCCATCTTGTTTTTGAACAGACTAATATTTTGTCTTCAGTCAAAGAATGTCTCATATGAGATATCTCCCACGTGTATATACCAGGGCATATGTTATATGTTATAAAAATTGTATCTTATTAATTTTAGAGCATTGTCTTGGGGAAAATCCTTTTTTTTTTTTATTTTAAACAATATGCAATGCTATTTAAAAAGCCTCAAAGCTAAGTATGAAAATCTGGTACAGAATTCCTAACATGTATCAACAAGTCAGTTCACACACAGATTTCTCTATGTCTACTGTTTCAGCTTTTGTTTCAGTGGAATTTACCATGTGTAAGGAGTGAGTGAAGTCCTGAGTGAAAGGTGTGTTGCCGACATGGGTATAGCAATGGCAAGGGCCTGTCAGGGACCCTAGTATTAGCAGAAAAGCCTTCCAAGGTGAGGACTGATGGCAAAACCTTCCTCTGGTCTAAGTGTGGATGTTAATAGCATGTGCAAAAAATGTCCACTGTAGCTTTCTATTCTCAGATATTTATAGCTTGAAGACTTCTCTCCTACAGAGATGGCTCCTACTGAGGTTCACTAAACTTTCTTTTATTCAGTTGTATGAATAACTCTTCCTCCCTGTTTAACTATATAATAGTAAACACACTGAGCTTGGTGGGAAGGAGCTGGCTTTGGCTTCTCCATTAGGGAGCCTAAATCATCCAATGCAGTCCCAGCTTTTCCTTTTGTTATGTCTGTCTTTTCTTGATTTCCCGGCTGCCTTCATCAGGTCAATCTCTGGAGCCATGAAGAATGCAGAAGCTTTGCACAGTTGAAGTAGAAAACACTTTCTGCCACAAGTGAACAGAGACATTACCCGTGGCAGTGTCCCCATTGCTCCAGGACTGTTACACCACTAAGTACTCCTTCAAGGCTAACAAGAGTATAGCAAAATCAATTAGATGCTCAGTGAACACTGGAAAAAAGTAATAGTGATATTATTAACAAAGCTTTCAGGCCAAAATCTTCAAATAAGAGAGAATATTTAACAGCCTTGTAATCCCTGATCTTGAATGGTAGAAACACCTAGGATCATGAGTTCAAGGCAGCTTCAGCTACATAGTGAGTTCAAGGCCAACCTGGGCCACACAAGACCTATTAAAAATCAAAATTGACAGAGCATTTATGATTTGCACCCTGTCACTTTGGCAGAAAGAGCTAGGGGTGGGGCATTCACGAGAACCTAAGAAAATCCTGAACAAAATGGGGAAGAGAGTGGGGAGGAAAGGGACCAGTCATCTGGATGATAGGTAGGTTGGCTTTTAATAAAGGACCTGGGATCTGAAACCATCAGAATTAAGCAGCTCTTGCTTTCCCAGCATCTTGGATACAGCACAAAGGGCAAACCCTGGCTCTTCTCCGCACTCGGCTTTCATTTGGGTCTCCTAACTGCTTCTTCATTCTCACAGACTTCCAGCACATGCACAGTACTCAATTCAGCCAAGCCCCATGCTATAAAGAACTTGGAATAACACTATGTGATAGATGGGCAGGTGGAATAAGTCAAGTAGAGGGAAAGAGTAGTGGGATTATGTTGTTACATTGTAAATAATTGTCCCGCCTATTAGTTTAATAGAAATGCTGATTGGTCAAAGGCAGAAAGAAAGTGTGGGTAGGGCTACCAGACTAAGAAAACTCTAGGAACAGGAAGAAGAGAGCAGAGATGCCACAGAATCACCAGAGAAGCCCACAGATGCAAAGGACAACTATGCTGCTCTGAGAAAGGTACTGAGATGCATGGCTGAACAAGATAAGGATTATAGGTTAGTTTAAGGGTAAGAGCTAGCTAGCAATATGCCAGAGCCATAGGCTGATCAGTATAAAATTAATATAAGTGTCTGTTTGTTTCTGTGGGACTGTGGGTCAGAACCTCAAGGCCAGGCTGGAAAAGCCAGGCCAGAAACCTCATACAACAGGAAAGTCCAATATTGGGGGGGGAGGGGGGGTGGGTTGCTAAAAAGCAAAGGACTTACAACAAATAACTAGCATAAAAAAGTGGCACATTTCTTTCAGCAAGCATCTCCATCTTTGTTTATGAAAAATGGAACAGTAACTAAATTAAGGAAACTTTTGCAGCAAAAAGGATTAGCTTTTTTTTTTTTTTTAAAAGGGAAATGATAGTCATTCTATGTCTTGAGAAAAACTCAAATCCCTCTAATTGTGGCTATTGGACTAATTCCAACCCATCTGTGTTTTATCAGCTGTTGGGAAAGAGAGGAAGGAAAAGATGTCCAGTATAAGTAAGGTACCACAAAGGAGCATTCCACAAGCGTGTTGAGTGGAACACATTCAATAAAATATTTGCCTGGATAGTTGATAAACTCAGTCCACAATGTGAAGTGCAGCTTTTCCTACCAGTGTATAAAAGCAAGCTTGCTGTGTTCTCTTAGACTCATACAAAAATAGAAATGATGTCCAGTGAGCAGGGATTTGATTGCTCTCTATAACCCAGGCTTGATATGTTTCCATTACCCATGGTTAACTTAGCTCCTATTGTTATTCTTAAGCAGCATGTCAGAAACATGACCCATATACATATATGTGTGTGTGAGAGTGTGTGCGCGCGCAGCTTTGCCTGCACATATGTAATGGATGTATGTGCTTTCTCAGAAGCCAAAGGTGTCAGATCTCCTGAGGCTGGAGTTATAGATAGTTGTGAGCTGTCATGTAAGTGCTAGGAATTGAACCTAGGTCCTCTATAAGAGGAGACAGTGCTCTTAACCATTGAGCCATCTTTTTAGTTCCTTTATCGATTATTTTAAATTATAAACCAAAGTGATAACTCAGTTGATAAAGTACTTGCCTTGAAAGGACAAGGACCTTAGTTAAACCCTCTAGAAACTACACTTTTAAAAGGCAGCTATGGTGGCTGAAATCCCAGTACCAGGAAGGTGGAAACAGGTGGTCCTGGGGCTTGCTGGCCAGCAAACCTAGCTTACTCAGCCAATTGAGAAACACAATCAGAGACCTGCCTCAGCAAACAATATGGACAGCTCCTGAGGAAAATTTTCTGAGGTTGACTACTGGTCTTCATATGTACAGGCATGTGCATCTAAACATGCACACACGTGGGGGAATGCACATATGCATATATACAATCAAGTCCAATTTACTCATTACAATATCACTTACATTTGAGTTCATATACATACTAAACATGTTAACAGATAAGTAAAAAGTCAGAACTTATCACAGGTTTTCTTTGTATAAAAACCAATTTCCAGAATACACAAAGGATTTACTGATAAGCTTATTTGAGTAAAATTTTTTGTTTTCATTTAGCAGTGTTACATACTAGCCTCTTGAATTCTTGCTTCAAATGGAAATAAAATTGGAGGCTAAAGAGGATGTCACATGTTCTTTTAAGGGAAGAGGGTAGTAAGGCATGGTGGCACAAGCCTATAATAACTCTAGCATTCTAAGATGGAAGCAAGAGCATCTTCAGGTGGAGACCAGCCTGGGCTTTATAGAGAAACCCTATCTCTAAGAAATTAAAGTGGAAGAAGTATTAGCCTTGGAGGTGTCTGTAACAGTTCTGTCTGGAGGAGAGGAAAGGTATGTTGAATTTCAAGAGTCCTAATTTGTAGTTATATAACATGTACCACTTCAGTTTTTTTTCTTGCTATTAGCAGAAAAGTGTAATGTTTTGCTTTAGACCCATGTTTCTGAACACTCTCTAGCAATTTTACTTCAGCTCTAGCCTCCTAGCAAACTAAGCTAAGAACAATGAATGGCAACTTGCAGAACAGGATTCCAGTAGAAAGTCGTGATAAATGGAGAAAGAACCTAAGTTTCATAAAGTACAAAAGGCAGCTGTAGTCAGGACACAAAATTGAGAACATTAAGAAAAGATGAGGTGTGGGCCATGAGGGTTAGAATAATTTGTTCACCTGGAACAAACTACAGGGCATGATTCTTTATAAAGAGCATAGACACTTACAACAAAGTATCTAATGAACAGAACCCATTTGATACAAACAACTGCCAATTTTCTACCATGGCCAGTGACGTTAGTGTGACCCATTCAAGACTTAAGGAGCACATAGAAAATTTCACTGTATGAAAATAGAAAATATCCATCACCAAGTAAAAACATTTAAAAGATTTGGTGCTAATCTAGAAACAACAGGGGAACATAATAAGAACCTGAGGTAAATGCTCTCTCAATAAGCTATATGCCCAGCCATGTTTTTGAAACTTTTGAATGCATGTGTCTGTGCACATGTGCATGCACACTCAAACATACAAGAGTACTGTTACACAAATTCTGGTTGTATTAAAAGAAACTCAGAGCCAGGTATAGGGGAATGGTTAACATATCAAAGAGAGAAAATACCACAGTCAAATCTCACCCAGCTATTTTACAGCTTCCTCAGCCTCACTCATTGCTTCTAATGTCTAATCTGTCTTCCTACGCCTGCCTTAAATACCTTCTTCATCCAGTTGTATCACAGCCAGGTTAAGATTAAAGGTGTGGGTACTGCTATTTGATAGTTAGCCTTGAACTCACAGAAATACAGAAAGATCTCTGTCTCTGGAGTTATGAGATTAAAGGCATGGCACCACCACTGCCTGCCTGGGAGCCTGGAACTCCCTCTGTAAACCAAGCTGTCCTCAAACTCAAATCTGCTGGGATTAAAGGCATAGGTCACCACTCCCAGTCTTTCCCTGTGCTGGGATTAAAGGTGTGAGTTACCACTCTCTGATCCTCCTGGATTAACTGTGGGTAGATCTCTTGATATTCCAGACTGGTTTTTATTAAATATATAACACATCACCACTGGGTACAGACAACTGTGGGGGCCAGAGGCACTGGATCCCTTGGAACTGGAGTTCTGGGTGGTCATGAGCCTGACATGGGTGACAGGAACAAAACATGGGTCCTCTGGAAGAACAGCATGTGCTCTTAACCACTGACCCACCTCTCTAGCATTCCCAGCCCTCCTTTTCACTTTCTATTTGAAGGAATTTCATTAAGTAGTCCTGATTAGTCTTGAATTTGTGATCATCATGATTTAGCAGTAGAGCAGTAGAAATTATAGACCTATGGAGAGCCAAAACCTTCTTTCTGTCTGTCTGTCCCTTCCTCCTTCCTTTTTGAGACAAGATCATACATATGTGGCTGAGGATAGATAACCTTGAACTCATGATCCTCCTGCCTCTACTTCCCAAATACGGAAATTATAGGCATGCATTTGCAGTCCTGGGGAGTTAACTCAGGGCCCTGTGCACATTAAATACTGGATTACTAAAACCTGTTCTTATAATGCAGTTTGCCCATGCTGGGCATAGAGGAGCAGACCTTTAACCCTAACACTTAGAAGATAAAGGCAGGCAGATTTCTGAGTTCAAGGATAGCCTGGTCTATAAAGTGAGTTCTAGGACAGAGAAACCCTGTCTCAGAAAACAAAGGCAGTCTTTTCCTTTACTAAACCTAATTTTAACCCTCTCACTGTCTTAGCAACAAGTGTCCTTAGCATCTTTACCATAAAACAGACTTTTGGCTTCTAACCTGGCCATCTGTAATGGAAATGATTGAATCCACCCTTCCCCTCTAAACTATGGAAGATGGAAATAGGACCTTGAGCACACTAGGCACATACTCTACCACCACCAAAACCACATCCCCATTCTGGAATGGTAAATCTTTAGTTTGGGGGAATTTTGTTTTGCTTATTTTTTAAATGCTGGGTTTGTAAGCATGTAATCAATCCCACTGGGTTACTTACAGAGATACTTGTTTGTTCAGCTGTCCTATGAAGTGAACTTGAAAAACTCTGCATTACTTTGTTAAAATTTCAAGTTAAGACATGAGTGTAGGTATTTAAAGATTACATGTGTAGAACACTTGTGGACTGTAAGTTCCACACCTAACCACTGATTTACTTTGGTTTATAAGCTTTTTGAAGCTCAAGAGCAACTCATTTTTAGAAAGCAGACATATTTGATTCCTCCCTGCAACCTCTACAGAATTCCTCAAATAGGCTTGTGCACTCTAGCCTTGAGGTCTGTCTGTACTCAGAATGTTCTTCATCGTCTATATACATAGGCTGCCAAACTTTTCTCAAATCATACCTGATGATCTGAGCTATACTACTGTGTCTGACTTACAAGGGCTCTGGAGGTCTTAACATTGATCCTCATGCTCACACAGCAAACACTTTATCCCTGAGTCATCACCACAGCCAAGGGTGGATTTTTTTTTTCAAAAGATTGATTTATTTATTATGTATACAGTGTCCTACCTGCATGTATGCTATGCCTGCAGGCCAGAAGAGGGCACTAGATCTCATCATAGATGGTTGTGAGCCACCATATGGTTGTTGGGAACTGAACTCAGGACCTCTGGAAGAGAAGCCAGTACTTTTAATTGTTAAGCCATCTTTCCAGCCGCAAGGGTGGATTCTTAAAACTCTTTCTGTCAAAGAGATTCAGGGGTATTAGTATTTGGGGGCAAGAAACTAGTGCTTATCTTAAAACAAATTGGGTTAAATAAAAGCATTCCATGACTTCTCATCTGTGATTAATAAAATTAAATTCTTCATCATGGTTTTTAAACCTAGCTCCACCCCCATCAAGCTCTTCACCCAGTCTCTGAGTTCCTCTTGTTTAATGCTGCCAGTAGGCTGCCTGTCCACCCTTCTCCTCTAAGTGCCTCTGCTATACCTTGACTCCCTATCTGTACCTTTAAACACTTGTAATTATTGGCCTCTCCCACAAGAGTAACTGTTCTTTCAGGAGGAGAATTTCTATCATCCTGTTCCTAGGGCAGTTTCTAATACACATTGTTTAAAACAACAGAGTAAATGTTCAAATATTTGCTGACTCAACGATTGTGTACCTACTATGAGTTAAAGTTCTAGAAGACAAATTGACATGTCTAATGTTCTAAACTGTTAAAAACCCAAGATGAATAGGTAAAGTTACAGAATTTCCTTTCATGCCAACCAAATACCTCCTGTGCCTGATGCTACCAATCACTGGTTTAAGACTTTTTTAGCTTTTAGTTTTCTCCTTCCCAACTACACGAAAAGAAAATAAGGTCACATAAAGCTTTGTTGAAAGTCTACCAATGCATTTGATGAAAGACCTACATGCACCCAAGTCAGTCTATTTCTAGTTTTTAGTTGCCTCTGATTATATTCTGCACATGCCTGTAGAATTTAAAATAATAATTTTATTATTCACAAGTTGTTGAATTTTCATGTTCAAATATAGAATAAATGTCAGGCATAGAATTAAGATTAGCATTACTGCATCCAGCTTACTTCCTTAAACCACTACATAGCATTTATACTTTGCTCAGTATCACTCCTCTTTGAGGAAGATTCTGTTATCACTATGCATCACAAATACCCTAGATAATGAAATTGATTATGCAGCTCGCTAAGAGTTACCTATTATGCAGCAGTCAGTGGACATTGACTGCAGAGTCAACTTTGTTAAGAGCAATAATGTCTCAGCGTAGTAAACATAGTATACGGACTTCAAAGTCAACCTCGTTATGACATAATGACATGTGATAGTATCCCAACTGATGAATAAGAAAGACATAGGACATAGGCTATTTCTGTGGGGACAGAAAACTGTAGCCAGTACTTGTAACATGTTCATGCAGGTTGAACACACACGCTAACACTGAGGAGGAACTTTTGTGCTCACTGGAACCTGCATATGAAATGAAACCCTAAAGACCATATTCAGTGAGACTGTGCGGCTGTTTACCTTCCTTTACCTCCCGAAGCATTAACACTAAGTTCCATTCTCATCTTTTTCTGGTTTCCTCTCCGTCCTCCTACTAAGAGCAATCACCCCTCTTTAGTCTCCAAAGTAGGTCTGAAGAGCTCCCCTCCAATTCCATACATTTCTTTCCTTCCCCACCACAGTATTATGGCCTAAAGTACCAACTAAGTGCAAGACATTCCTGGTCCATGTCTCTAACATGCTTCAGGCCCATGAGACACAACTGTCAAGTTCAGTGAGACTGCACTTAAACACATGTGGTTATTTGAGACAGACAATATTTCAAACTAAAGGTCAAAATAATTAAACAATTATTGTATGCCACAGACTTCTCAATGACAGAAATAGTCTCTACATGTTAAAATTATAGGCAATTACTTCTTTCTTTTGGTTTAAAATACCAATGTGTGTATTGATTTTAACAACCCCTTAAAAATAAAAGAATGATAATCTAAGATGTGACTGAACATGCAATCTTCAACTAACATGACAATCTCTAAAGGACTTTTGTTAATAAGAATCATCTTTAGCTGGACAGTTGCTAAAGTTTAGTGGCACATGCCTTTAATCCCAGCACTCTGGAGGCAGATCTCTGTGAATTCACCAGTATGGTCTACAAAAGTCCCAGGACACCCAGAACTGTTACACAGAGAAACCCTGTCTCAAAAAACCTTAAAAAACATAGTATTTTGGGGCTGAAGAGATGGTTCAGTGATTAAGAGCACTGACTGCTCTTTCAGAGGACCTGGGTTCAATTCCCAGCACCACATGGCAGCTCACAACTGTAGTTCCAGTTCCCAGTTCCAGGCAAACACCAAGGCAAATAAATAAAAATAAATAAAGTAAGTTTAAAAAAACCCCACAGTATTTTATGTGATATCTAAACAAGCTGAGAATCGAAAGCATTAGTTAGACTAGAAAAAAGAATATGAAAACATCACAGAAAAACAAGAGATTATTGTTTCCATACAGCCCACCAAATTTTAACTTGAAGAAACAACTCCAAAAGCATTGTTTTGCTAAGCAGGCAACGCAACAGCAGTCTCAAAGTGGCCTGTGAAAATAACCAAAGGGAGAAAAAATTATCAGAGAAAAGCAGGCTAGGGAAACCTTAAAAAAAAAAAAAAAATCCATTGTATAATAAAGAATTTAGGAGGCCAGTGAAGACAAGGCAGGCAGCAGCCACAGAGGGCAGCTGGCATCTATCCGGTGCCTTGGAGAACAGATTTTGTACAGATACTGCAAGAAAAAAATAAAGTTATAATGAATGAAACAGTTATGTAGAAAAGGCAAGAGGGCTGGAGAGCTGGCTCACTAGTAAAAGTACTTATTGTTCTGTACAAGACCCAGGTTCAGTTCCCAGCACTCACATGATGCTTCATAAACATCCATTTCTCCAGTTCCAAGAGATCTGCTCTCTTCTCTTGATTTCTCAGGACATCTGGCACGAACATGGTACACAAACACACTGGTCAAATACTCACACACATAATAAAATAATGCTTTTAAAAAGGGAACACAAAGCACCTGATGATCTTCCCTCTATGTTCATATCAATTCAAAACTTCCTTCCTTAGAATTGCCTTTGATTCAGGCTATCATATTCTTACAACCCTTTTTGTGTAGTATTTCTCTGCCTTCCTCCACTGACCTCAGTATTTTAGCAAAATTAACTTTTAAAAATATTCAGTGCCGGGCATGTACACCTTAACCTCGGCACTCAGGAAGCCAAGGCAGAAGATCAAAAGTTGGAGAGATGGCTCAGCAGCTAAGAACACTAGTTGCACAGATTTACACCTTGCACACACACGGCACTGTCCTTAGATCCAGTTCAAGGGAATCTGATACTCTCTTCTGCACATATATAATGGACATATGTCCACAAGTTCCACAAATACAGATAAAAGTAAGTAATGTTTTTGTTTTCTTTTGTGGGTGAGTGGGGTTTTGAGACAAGATTTCTCAGTGTAAACAGCTCTAGCTGTCATGGAACTCACTTTGTAGATCAGGATGGCCTTGAACTCACAGAGATTGGCCTTCCTCTGCCTACAAGTACTGGGATATAAGTGCTCAGTTGTAAGTAATGTTTTTAAGGGTGGAGATCAGCTTGTTTTATACAAGACCCTGTCTAAGATGAACAAATAAATATGATTTAAGCAGAACAAGATGTGGTGGGACCGGCCTATAATCCCAGCTACAGAGGCAGAAGCAAAAAGGCTTGGGCTTGCCTGGGCAATTTAGCAAGAATCTTGTTTCTATAAGATAATAGAGGACAAGTCTTATTGTTTAGCAGTAGAGAACTTGTCTAGAATGTGTAAGGTCTTAGGTGTGCTCTCCACAGCGACAGGAACAAAACCAAGCAGTGCCAAATAGGGCAGCAGGTTGGGGGTTGTGAGGCATCAGGATGAGAGGGAGCCCAGTGAGAAGGCAGCTCTCTACTTCATCCCATGGGTGAGATGCCTTTGGATTCTGGAACACTGTAACAAAGCACTAACTTGTGATTGCTAATCTCAAGCTTTTCAGCCAGAATTAAAAAGATTGTGCTAACTGGTCTGAAAACAGCTAAGGAAATTTATGGGTAATTTGTGTTTCTCTTTGATATGTACAGATATCTTTGTGCCACTCCCATGACTTTGGTCCTTAAGCAATTAACACTTTCTTTTCAAGTATTATCATTAAAATGACAAGAATTTTGTAAACCATAAAACCAAGACTGAGACTGAGAGAAGACGGCAGCAGCTAAGGGCTTTCAATGAATTTCTGAAGACAGGAAAACAGAAAAACTTTAAATACAGACCTAAAGACAGATATGGATTATCATGAAGTCTACTCACTGTATAATTTTCTCTACCATGCTAAGTCAGAAAACAATTTCATTTTCTCCACCTCCCAATTCAAAGATTTAGAGAAAAATAAAATGGAATTTAAAATGACTTTCGTCAAATGCAACCAGGATCATTAGACCTCCGAAGAAATTATATGATAAAGCAGTTCATTTGTTTCTCAAATTACTAAGTGTCTAGTAAGTGCAAGGCCCTTCTCTAAAGTGGTAACAGAACAGAACTAAAACAACCCCTGTGCCCTGGTGAAGCCCATAGCAGTGTGAGAGTAAACCCGGTAAGAAAAGCTCTTGGAAACAGGGAAGGAAAGGGGGAATGGGGCCTGCCTGAAACAGAGGGCACCACATTCAGGTACTCTGAGGCTAGCCTGAAGAAGGAACATATCATTTTGTGTAAGAGGCAAGATACAACCAAACAGAAAATTTCCAGTGAAAGCCTTCTAATCAATTATAGGAAATGGAGTTAATGCAAGGATCTGGGAAAAAATCTAAAGAACTATAATGGATATCACACTTGCAGCCTATCACATCCATATAGCATATATTGCTTAAAAAAATAAAAGACTCAAACCCTGACTTTTAATTCCCAGCACTTAGAAGGCACAAGGAGAATCAAAAGTTTAAGGTCAGACTCAGTTCAAGGCCAGAGAGAGGAGGGAGAGGGTAAGGGGCGGGGAGAAAGGGAGGAGCGAGGGTAGGAGCCTGGGGTAGAAAGAGAAAGAGGGAGAAGATCGAGCAGGAGAGAGGAGAAAGGTGGGTAAGAGAAGGAGGAACAGCAAGCAAAGAATCACACAGGGATGGGGAGTCTGGCAAATGCCTTGCGACTGAAGGATAGGAACAGACCCACTTGACAAGAGCACTGGGAAAGCCGCACCCCATTTATACCACCATGAAAATGCATGATGTCATGGGACAGAGGACATCCTTGCAGCTTTCAAGGAAAGAGAAAAGAAGACAAGATCATGTAAAAAAGGATGTGGAATGCCATCTCTAGAGCAAGAACTAATTCCTGAAAACAGTATAGCAATGTCTCAACATTCTGTGGAAGAATTATTCCATTTCTATATGCTGCTGAACCATCAAATGGGCAGGCAAAATCAAGTCATCCAAATATTTCTCAGGAAATTCCTGGAGTGTATGCTTCAGGGAAACAAGCCAGGAAAGGTTCCACACAGAAAGGAGGTGAGGGAAATGCAGGTCCAGGACAGCAGCTCAGCAGCATTCCTAAAAAGCAGTGAAGGTGGGAAGAGGCGGAGCGCCAGCAGACAGGGTGATCCAGCTGAGCTCACAACGTTACTGTCTGTAGTTATGGGAGAAGCATGCTGGCACGCTGGGAGGGGCAGGTGAAAACTGAAGTGTAGGCCAACCCAAACACTGAAAAGCACAGGTGGAAGAGACTGTACAGCTCTACAGGCAACCCTATTGGCAGGAAGGTGCAGTAGCAATATTTAACATTGGCCATTACTTTTTTTTACATTTTTTTTTAAGGAGCCTGACCTTTGCCTGGCAATATCCATACATAAAATGTTTGCTTAGGGAAGCAGAAGAGAAAGAAACCAATTCCTGGACTCCAAGGCACCTAATCAGAGTCTCTACAGCAGAGATCCAGAGACTGATTGCTTGCTTGAAACCATCTCACTATGTAGCTCAGGCTGGCCATAAACTCAAAGCAATACTCTTGCCTCAACAAGTGCATCATGTCCAGGGATCCTCAATAACTCTTACCATGTTTCAGAAATGATGAGAGCAACAATACTGGGATTAGTAAATTGAACGGATCAATTTCTCTAACTCAGTTAATAGTTTAACTCACCGAGATATACACTAAAACAATGGCACCAGGTTAAACTTATCAGTGTGTGCCAGCCATTAACAATAAAAGCATATTCAATGATCTACATCTTTAACTGTTCTTACTCAAATTTCCTACTTAAGTAGAAAAATGCTGCTGAAAATATATGTTTAGTTTTCTGAGTGTCTTAACACCTGGTTTTTAAAATCCACAATTTTTTTCCTGTTGATAGTCTAGAAACTATGTCTACCCTTCTGGTGTATGCTCATGGAGGGGGAGGTGTGTCCTTGTCTTACATGGTCTAGTGAGAGGCTGGGAGCCTGAGAGTCTGAAGGAGCTGAGCCAAAGGCATTAAAGAGGCTCAGGTTTTGCTTCCTGTCCTTCTCGTCTCATTTCAAACAGCACCCCCTCCCCCAATACAGAGTGGGATGGTGAGAGCACACAGGAATGGCAAACTAAATGCTGTGACCAAACAGTCTTAAAATGTATAAAGTAACAATGTTACAATGAGCTAGTTAGTTACTGAAGAAGACAGGTAAGACAAGCTTAGGGTAGGATACACGCCCAGTATTTGTACAATGTACAGTAGTGAAGGCTTGCGCTTGGCTCTGTACTCACTCACTCACCCAGGGCAGCCTCCAGTCCTGCCATCTCTTAGCAGAGCGTGTCCTATGCAGGTGGCTCTTTATTTACTTGTATTTTGGAGCAGGAGTCAGTACTCTCCTCTTTCCATCATGTGGGCCCCTGAGGATCAAACTTGGCTTATCAGCTTGGCCACACGCATCTTTTGTTGTGGGGTATTCACCACAGAAGACTGCTCAGGCATAGGTTTAAGGCAATAGGAGGTTGTTATTAGTAGTCTGGCACTGCATTGGGTGTTCAGGATCCCAGTGTAGCACTGAGCCTTTCTCAGGGTAAGCTTATGAGCACAAAAACTGTGTTCTGGCTGGACACACTTCAGTTAACAAGAACTGTTAGCCTTGTCTTGGCAAAGTTCAGCAGTCACCTTTTTTTGTGTCGTGCTTGCCAGTCCCTGGGTGACAAGTGATGCATGATGATTAATCCTAAACATGAATTTAATTGATTTAACAAAGGCCAAAGAAATAAGAACATTTTTGAGTATGTCTGGGAGGGGATTTCCAGAAACAATTAGATCATAAGTGTTCCGGCCTTATCAATGAGCCCTGATACATTCACAGTACCTCAGAATTAGTAGGAGGTGGAGAAAAGTAAGAAGCAAGACCTATTGGGAGGAAGTTGTCACTGGTGCCCTTTCTTGGAGCTATATCTTGCTCTATCCCCTTTCTTCTTAATTCCTGGTCAACATAATGATCCTCCAAGATCCCTTCACCATGATGAATTCATCTCTGGAACTACGAGACAAAAATAAGTCTTTCCTCCTTTTTTTTTTTTTTTAAAAGATTGATCTATTTATTATGTATACAGTGTTCTACCTGCAGGTATGCTATGCCTGAAGGCCAGAAAAGGGCACTAGATCTCACTATAGATGGTTGTGAGCCACCATGTGGTGGCTGGGAATTGAACTCAGGACCTCTGGGAGAGCAGTCAGCACTCTTAACCTCTGAGTCATGTCTCCAGCCCCAGTCTTTCCTCCGTTAAGCTACTGTATTTAGGTATTTGATCACAGTCACAAGAGTCTAATACAATTTGAGACTAATAATTTGAGTACTTATTGCATACTAGATACTACATATATTTATTTGGCTTATCAAACAACCTTATTAGGCAGGTATTATTAATTCATTTTACAAATGAAGAATGAGGGTGTGGAACTTAAATGCTGTCAATCCATTTTCTTTTTGTGTGTATGAGTGTTTTGACAGAATACACACACACACACACACACACACACACACTCTACCTGAGTGCCTGGTGCTATGCAGAGGTCAGTAGGTATTGGATATTCCTGAAGTGGAGTCACAGATGATTATGAACCACCAGGTGGGTGCTAGGAACTGAACCCAGGTCCACTATAAGAGCAGCAAGTTCTCTACATCACTGAGCCCTCCCAATCAATTTTCAAATCTCACTTTTGTTAATATCAATCTGTTTACTTTAAGTAAGCACAAGAATTTCAGTATCATATAGTTGTTTATACTACCCTTGTCCCTGGGTGAGAAATTTAAGGCAGAAAACTTTGAAGTAAATAACCTAAGAGACAAAATTGGACTGAATTCTGTATTTTTTACTCTTAGCTCATTTACAAACTATCTGACAGTGTTAATGCACTTGGTCCTATACTATGTGCTGAGATTAGCTGAGAGTCTTTATATCCTGGCAATGTGCTAGACTTTAAAGGGTTCTTTAACACGCAGTAGCCCCAAAGCAGCTAACATGTACAGTTTAAAACACACTAAATAAAGTAGGCTGCAGACGTAGCTTAATGGATAGGAACATTAGCTTGCATACTAATTCGAACATGATGACTCAAACTTGTACTCTCGGCACTGAGGAAGCTAAGGCACTGAGTTTGGTAACAGCCTGGGCCGTTTCCAGACTGATTTTATTAAATATACAATACATCACCACATTGTTTCCCTAGTTAAACGTGGATGACTTGGGCTGGAGAGACGGCTTAGTGGTTAAGAGCATTGGCTACTCTTACAGATGACCTGGGGTCAATTTCCAGCACTCACATGGACTGCTCACAATTATCTGTAATTCCAGTCGCAGGGCATCTGACACACTCATATAAATACATATGCAAAGAAACTACCAATGCACAAAAATAAAAATAACTTATACTTTAAAAAGCATCTGACTTAAGGTACTTGCTAATAAGCAAAAAGCTCTGAATTTGATTTCCATCAGCAACAAGACAAGTGTATAGTGTATGGAGGATATTCAGCTCCCTCTTGGGTGCATCTTGGGTCTCTTCAACTGCTAAAAGTAGCAAGATTCCTGCTTCGAAACATTAACAAAGTTTTTTTTCTTTTTTTTAATGTATTGTGGTTATGTTAAAAAAACAAGACTTTACCATTTACAAATCAACAACAAAGTTTCAGATGAAATATATGTGAGATTTGAGCCAGGGTCATCTGGGGGTGAGAGGGCAGTGATCTAGAGTTGGTTAACTGTCAAAGCTGGTTGATCCATAGACGGAAGTATAGCACTTTTCCCTCCCTCCCTCTTCCTCCCCCTCCTTCTCCCTCTCTTTAGATTTTCTGAGAGAGGATCTCATGTAGCTTAGGTTGGGGTTGGCCTTGCTTTTACTGTATAGCTGAAGATGACTTTGAACCTCTTACATCCTCTTGCCTCTGGTGTTCTGAGATGACAAAAAGGGTGCATTGTGTACCATACCCACTTTACTTTTATTTGTTCATTTAAATTTTCACAGTAGGAAAAAAAGACCATGAAAAACTGGAGAAAAGCCATAATAGTCATGTGTCTTGAGAAAAGAACTATGAACACTACCCCTGTTCTAACTCTTGTACTTTTCATGCTATAACTATTACTTTTATAACAAAGTATAAAATAAATAAAGTTATTTAAAGAAATATCCATTCTTTATTTGTCATCTTTGATTTTAAGGAACCTTTACTCTTTTCTAAATACAGACCAGGACTGCCTACAGTCTCACAAGGCCAGACAAAACAGCAAAACCCACTTTCCATCCCTTTTATCAGTTGCTGCTGTGCTTACTCTTTTAGAAAGACACTGTACTAGAACAAGAATGACCCGCAAGGAGAAACTACCCAACCGTAACTAGTAGGGAGATAAGTAAAACAAACATGAGACCAAGAGAGAAACAATCAATGGCACAACTCTTCATAGTCAGGACCTTGAATGTTCACAGTCAGCCGCATCTCAGGGTAGAGATGCACTTTATCTCCTCAGCCTCTGGTGCTTCAGGTTGGCGACTGTGGATAGGGAGAACTGGGCTAGTAGCCTCATGTGGTCCTATGCTTCAGGAAACACCAAAGTCCAGGAAGCACTAATTTAAGCTACACCTTCCGGACCATTGGTCAAAAGGTAGATAAAGGTATGAGGCAACAGAACAAGAGAATTTCCTGGAAATGCATGTTTGATGCTGGGTGTGGTAGCAGACCTGTAATCCCGGCCTTCCGGAGGAGACTGATTCAGAGCTAGTCTGGGAGATACAGTGAGTTCTAAGATAGCATGGGTTTCATAGTGGCAAGTATCCTGCTTCAATTTTTTTTTTTTTTTTTTTTTTTTAAAGAAGGTGGTGGTGGGAGGGGAGTTGTGGAGAAAAGAGAATGACCTGATGTGTTGGGAGGGGGTAAGGACCTTGAATAAGAATATACAGGATAGAAAGTGTGACTTCTTTGTTCATAATAATAATAATAATAATAAAAAGAAGGTGGTTTGGAAAAAATAATTACTATCCACAACCTATATGATAAGGTTAGAGGATTCTCTCCTTTAAAAAAAAAAAAAAAAACAGGGTCCACTATGCAGCCCTGGGTAGCCTGGAGTTCACTGTGTAAACCAACTAGGCTGGTATCAAGCTCACAGAAATATACCTGCCTCTGCCTCTTGAGTGCTAGGATTAAAAGTGTATGTCACAATACCTGGGCCTAGGAAAGCTCTCTCTCTCTCTCTCCCTTTCTTTCTTTCAAAATTATTTACTTGGGATAGAGAAAGCATATGTACCACAGCAAACACATGGACAGAATATTACTTTAAGATGTGTTACATTTGTTTACACTGTGGAACATTAGTTTTAATGATGCAAAGATGTGTTGCATTCTTTGATGTTGCATTTATTTAACTCTGTGAAGCTGTGTTACTGTGTCTGTCTAAAACACCTGATGGTCTAATAAAGAGCTGCACGGCCAATAGCAAGGCAGGAGAAAAGATAGGCAGGGTTGGCAGAAAGAGAGAATAAATAGGAGAAATCTAGAAGGAAAAAAAAAGAGAAAAAGAAAGAGCAAGAGAACAGGAGAGGCGGATTCTAGGGCCAGCCACTCAGCCACAAATTCAGCCACGGTTTGAGTGAAAGTAAGATCACAGAAGAAAAGGTAAAAGCTCAGAGGCAAAAGGCAGAAGGGATAATTCAAAGTTAAAAGAAGGTGGCAAGAAACAAGCCAAGCTAAGGCTGTGCATTTATAGTTAAGAATAAGCCTCTATGAGTGATTTATTTGGGAGCCAAGTGGAGGGCCCAACAAAGAACAAAAAAGGACAAAAAGAAGGCACCTTTGTGGTGTAGATTCTTTTCCTTCCACCTTTATAAGGCTCCAGGTTTTTGAAGAAAACAGCTTTATGTGCTGTGTCATCTCACCAACCCCCATTTAGGAATCTTAAGTATCACCCCAATAACATTCAATTAGGTGAACTCCAAATATGAACTTCAACTCAGTAGAGTGAAACTGGGTGGGGCACTCGGGAGGAACAGAATCTAGATTCTTTGTGCTGGTGATAAATACATTTAAGGGAAGTCTGAAATAAATTTCACTTGTTAAGGTGAAAAGAGAGGCTATGAAGAGCCATTGAAAACCTTTAGAGAACAGATACTTAAGAGCTGGATAAAAAAGATCAGCTGTTAAGTTAAAAAAAAAAAAAATCAAAACCCAAATTACCTGTCAAGTTCATAGCAACTAAACTGGAACTAGTCCCTAGATTACCTAGCTCCCAAGACCACACTTTCTAGAAAACCACCAGTGAATTCTTGCTAATTGTTTCTCTTAAGCGCCCTAAAATCATAAAATAATGTCCAAGTACTTCCTGCTCTTCTGGCAAGCAGGATCCCTGGTTAATCTGCAACTGGCAAATCTTTGTTTCAGGAAGCACAATTAAGCATTCTATGAACTAATCAATCTTCCATGTATGGTGCTTAAGGTTCCTTATTAGTTAGTTATTGTCTAAATACTAAGGGAGCATTTTTATAAAATAGACAACATGTCTAAAAGGCTATCTTAAAAGATTATATTTAAATTATTATTGTGTGTGTGCACGCACATGTGCTCTCATGTGCTACTGAATGTGCTCAAGTGCATACAAACTCATGAGGTAAAAGGACGACCTGGGAGAAGTTCTCCTCCTCCTCCTATGTGGGACCCAGGTGGTCAGGCTTGGTGGCAAACACCTTTACAAGCTGAGCCAACAATCAAGGTCTTTATGTAGTTATATAAATAAGCTATGTTTGAATAGATTTGTACCCTGTAAAAATGATGACCCAGGAACAGAATGTCCTTCTATTTCCTTCCTTGGACTAAGAAAATCTTTTGGACAAGAGGTGTCTCTAATCAAAAAGTTACCATGAAGTTAGTGAGGAAGTAGTAAAGAGAATGTTTGAAAATAGCTCTGACTAAATAAGGAAGAAGACAATATAGATTTGAAGGAAAGAAGGATGCTTGTGCATAAACTGTTTATAAACAATAACTCCATTTGGTTTTTGTTTGTTTGATTTTTTTTTTTTTTTTTGACAGGTCTCTCTATATAGAATAGAGTACAGCCCTGGCTGTACTGGAACTTGCTATGTAGACCAGGCTGGCCTCAAATTCACAAATCCTCCTGCCTCTGCTTCCTGAGGGCTGGGACTAAAGGGCTGCCACTCCCCCACACCCCACCCCACCCCTTGTACCTCTTTTAAATTGTGAAATATCAAGAAACATGGGAGAAACATTAAGGAAATCAGAACTTTTGTAACCACATGTAAAGAGAAACAGCAAAACTGCATTCCTTAAATTCTTCCTAGAAAATTTCAGCAAGAGAAAACCTAAAAGTCTCATCTTTAACATGGTGACTGGCACCTTCGAGGTTAGAGTGTGCCTTGCATTAACCTAAACCAAGAACAAAGCTTTGTGTCACTAGCATTGACATCTGAGTTGCTCCTTTGCTTTGTTTCCTGACACAGAAGGCCAGTTCTGTAAAAATATGCATTAATCTCCAACACTGTAAGAAAGGTAAAAGTATAAACAGGTTTCTCCACACCTTCCCCAAAACCATAGAGGATACCTGGTATAGGTGTGTGATTAAATCCACTTAAAGGTGTGAATTTAAGTCCTGATACCCATGTCTTGGGAAAAGGGGCCTTCAACAAGTAATGCTCAACAGTTTAGTGACATTAGAACCTGCAACTGGAGCTTATCAGAAAGGGCAATAATTCTTTTGAGTGGAATTTCTCCACTTTTATAGGTGTTCTACTTTTAAATTTATTGTTGAAATGGGACAAAGCCACTAAAAGAAGTGTTCCCAGGGAACTCTAAGTCCAGACCACTTAGCTTATCACAAAAGGCCAGACAAGTTTCTTCCCATCATTCTGCTTTCCTTCTTCATGTCAAAAACTGACAGAAATAAAATGGTTCAAAATGCTCAGCATCAGTATCAATATCAGTATAATCTTTAATCCAAGCACTAGGGAAGCAGAGACAGACAAAGCTCTGTGAATTCAAGATTAGCCTGGTCAACAGTGTAAGACCCTTAAAACAAATCAATAAACAGACTAAAAAATCCAACCGCTCATAAATATTTGTGAGATTACTATATTAACAGGCTTGGAGATTTAAAAAAAAAAAAAATGGGGGCTGGAGAGATGGCTCAGAGGTTAAGAGCACTGGCTGTTGTTCCAGAGGTCCTGAGTTCAATTCCCAGCAACCACATGGTAACTCACAACCATCTATGATGACATCTGGTACCTTCTTCTGTATACTGTACACATAATAAATAAATAAATCTTTAAAAAAAAAAATGTCCTCAAGTAACTCTCATCAACAGCAGCTGTTGGTACAACTTGACTACATAAATGGTAATTCACATTTCAGGGGTCCTGGGGGGGGGCAACCATGGGATGGGACACTAATGGAACATTAATGATGACCTACACTGCAGTAGCATAGTTGGTTTCCTGGCCACAAGCCCATTTCTTTTCGATCTGTTCTGCATTGCATTATCAGATTCCTATCTACAATTCTACTTACAAAGGATTCTCAAGTTTCAAAGACTTTCAACTACTTATCACATTAAATTGAAACTCTTCAACTTTTACTCTCCTATAGGCTATCCACCTGTTCAACTGTTTGACCTGTCATGTGGTCTCCCTTTGCAAATCATTTTTGGAGGGCGAAGGACCGAAAACTAATTCAGTTACTTATTCTCCAATGCAATCCCTCTATCGTCAGAAAAGTCACTAACTAGTTCTTATAACATTCTTGTAGCATCAGCTTCCCTAGCAAATGGCATGTGTAACCCAAGGTGTTTTCGAAATTACCATTCCAAACAACTGTTCATATTCCCAGGTGCCCACTGCCGATAGGAGAGCCGGGGTTTGCAGTTCGGACATAGCAGTCTCTTGTAGGAAAGGGAAAAAGGGTTTGGACAGTTGCAAGCTATGAAAGGAAAAACTAAAGAAAGCAAAAAGGTCTGTGCTCTGTACTTTCTGCTCCCTTTTTGGAGAAGAGTAGAGAAGGAACAGGAGACTCCCCCAAAAAACGAACTCCTGAGAAGGTCAGGAAAAAAAAAAAAAAAAAAAGCCCGTGGTGCTCTCGAGGTAGGTCATATGGGGTAGGATGTGGTCCTGGATGAAGGTAAAAAGCCTCGGAAGAAGGGACTGGTTACAAGCAACGGGAAACAAAGGGGTTGGCAGTCACATCACAAAGTGAGAGACTGGGATACGAGAGATCCGGGAATGTCTGGAGGGAGAAAGGCAAGAAAATGAAAGGGGACGCGACATGTCCCTCCGAGGACGCGGTTGCTAAGAGGATGAGACAGGTGCGGATGAAGGGTGAAGGGCCAGCCACCGTCTCTCCCGCTTCGCTTCAAAGGGGTGCGGGGGCGGGGAAGTGTTTTCTGAGTGGGGTCGCGTCCCCCAAGCAAGACACGGTTCCCAGGCCAATGCTCTCCCAGAACGGAGATCTGGACCACGCGGAAACCGTTAAGGCACCGGCATTTCCCAGCCCCAGCCTGGCTTGCCCACACACTCACCGCGTCTGCTCCAAACGCCACCGCTCCAGCTGCAGCTACCGGCCGGCGCAGCCGCACTGAGCGCGCACTGACCACGTGACCTGCAGGCTGTCCAGCCACGTGACCCACAGAGCCCGCCCCCTCTCCCTTCCTCGGTTCGCTCTTCTTCCTGTGCTGCAGGCTGGCCCCGCCCTCGGCAAGATGGCGGCGCCCAGGTTGGGTACCCGTGGTCTCCGGCTACTGAGTTGGAACTCGAGTCCCAGGAGACCGTTCACTCCCGGACCCAAGTCATTTTGTTCCAGTGCTACCACCTCTAGACCTATGAATGCTCAGACATTGGCAGAGAAGCTCCGAGCCAAGAAACAAGAGGAAAAGACGAAGAAAATGCCGGTGAGCCTGGAAAGACCACAACTCCCAAGAGACAATGCTCTCACGGCTTTCCCAGGTGTGGGGTGCTGCGGTAGGGAGGCTCTGTAACAGCTAGTCAATCAGTGTTGAGGATATGCAGTGTGCTAGTCGGAATACCGCCGAGAGAAAAGGACAGTATTGGCACAGTGTCTTTGTATCCAGACCCAAACACCGCGTGAGTGTGTAGGTAAGATAGATACTGCTGTATGCTCCCAAAGAAGGCGTAGGTATAATTCTACAACAGTCATTCCCCGCACGAATCTTTACCTAAATCTTACTTAAGGCCATCCCCAGCGCTTCACTTCCTCCTTAAGCTTTTGCCACCCTTCCTTTTCCTTAGGTCCCTACAAATTCTGTTCAGCGGAGGGTGCAGGAACTAGTGCGATTCACACAGCAGCTACAGAAAGTTCACCCCAATGTGCTTGCTAAAGAACTGAGCCGTGGCATTCTCCACCAAGACAAGGACCTTGTGGTCATTAATAAGCCCTATGGTCTCCCTGTCCATGGTAAGAATTACGTGTACAAGGAAAAGGAACCTACTGCTACTCTCTTCTAGGAGCACCCCTGAAGCCTTACATGTGAGGCACTCTTGAATTCAAGTTAATTAAACAGTGTTGTACGAATTCTGGTTTTATTAAAAGGAACTCAGAGCCAGATATTGGGGAAAGGCTGAAATATCAAAGAGAGGAAACTCACGCAGTTATCTTCCAGCTTCCTCAGCCTCGCTCCTGGTCACTTCTAATGCCTGCAGTCTTCCTACACCTGCCTTAATTACCTTCTACACCCAGTTGTTTCACATCTAGGTTAAGATTAAAGGCATGAGCTACTACTATTTGGTAGTTAGGCTTGAA
>PVIH01007840.1:0-56093 GCA_004025045.1 Sigmodon hispidus
ACCTCTGGGGCCCCACAAAGACTATTAGCTTCCTGGGATGCTTTGTCCAGCTCTTCATCTTCTTATCCCTGGGGACAACAGAGTGCATCCTCCTAGCAGTGATGGCCTTTGACCGCTATGTGGCTGTCTGCCAGCCCCTGCACTATGCCACCATCATCCACCCCCGTCTGTGCTGGCAGCTGGCAGCTGTGGCCTGGATCATTGGCCTGGTGGAGTCAGTGGTTCAGACACCATCCACTCTTCGCCTGCCCTTTTGTTCCCACCATCAGGTTGACGATTTTGTGTGTGAAGTCCCTGCTTTGATTCGACTGTCCTGTGGGAACACCACCTACAACGAGGTACAAATGGCTGTTGCAAGTGTCTTCATCTTGGTTGTGCCTCTGAGCCTCATCCTTGTCTCTTATGGTGCCATTGCCAGGGCAGTGCTGAGGATAAACTCTGCAAAGGGGCGCAGGAAAGCTTTTGGGACCTGTTCCTCCCACCTCATTGTGGTCACCCTCTTCTACAGCTCAGTCATTGCTGTTTATCTGCAGCCAAAAAATCCCTATGCCCAAGAGAGGGGCAAGTTCTTTGGTCTCTTCTATGCAGTGGGTACTCCTTCTCTTAACCCTCTCATATACACCCTCAGGAACAAGGAGGTAAAGAGGGCATTCAGGAGGCTGCTGGGGAAGGAAGTAGAAGCCAGTTGACAAACATTCTCTCAGTATGCTGAAGGGAGATTCTGCATGACTTTACCAAAAGGCTGATGTGGTCACCCTCACCCTCTTCAAACCTACCATGCTAGTGTAGTAGATGACATAAAACACAATATAGGACACATAGATGAGAAATTCAGTAACAGAGTAGTTATACCAGATATAATTACAAGAATCAGATGTAATCTATCTGTATTTAGTTTTATCAATTCACCTCCATCCTCATATGCCCCATTTCATTGATTTTGACATTAATTCTCTTCCCTTGTCAGAGTGTTACTCTGTCTTTAACAATTTATTTTTATGTTTTGTCTTTGTGTGAGTGTATGTGTGAATACCTAATAAAGGCAGGAAGTGGATGTAAGATCCCCTGGAGCTGCAGTTACAGATAGTTAAGCTTCTTAACATGAGTGTTGTATTTTCTTTGAAATAATATAAATGCTTTTAACTGCTACACCATCTCTCTTACCCCTTGTCACTATTTTTTTACTTCCAATTATATTTCACATTATATTTTTGCTATATCTCCTTTTGAAGGTTTTTTGGTAATTCTTTATAATTCTTTCTGTTTTATTACCCAAAATATCTGCAAGAGTTGAGGGGGAAATGAAACTTAGTTTAGAAACCCCCCTCCAAAAAGTGTTAGGATGTTTGCCTAAAATTTAGGCCATGACTTCCAGTCAGACCACTCCCAAATGCATGCTGCTATTCCCACACCATAATAAAATGTTCCAGGAGCCTTACCTTGAGGTCAGAATGAAGCGTGGGAGGGCAGCCTGAACTGCAATCCTAGTGTTCTCTATCAATGCCATAGAGCCAGCTCAAAAAGTGGCTTCTCTTTAAGGTAGGCAGAACAATTTGAGCACTGGGATTTTGGTGCCATCTACTGACCAGATCTGGAACTGCACTGATATACCTAAATTCCCTAAAACAGAAGCACACACCAGGGCTTCTGTTTTAGGGAATAATGTTGTAGTTAATGTGATATATTTAGATGTCTTGTGATGTTCTGAGTACCACTGAAAGTATTTGACAACCTTTGACCCATTTCATTCTTGTAGCATTATTAAGTTTTTTTCAGAAGTAAAAACTAAGAATTCAATTATCATCTCCCAAAGTTCTCAGCCAGGACTGACACCCAGGAGGGCAGAATCCAGATCTCTAGTTCTAAGTCCTGCATTGATATAGTCTTCCTAGCCCAAGTGAGAAGCCCCAGTTTGTCCTCAAACTTAAGAAGAGTCAGTCTTAATTAGACATGTCCATCCTGAGACCTGCCTTCCTATAGGAAGTTTCCCAGGTGTTTCAAAGCATCCTTCGAGAACATTTGAAACAAGACAATTTTGGCAAGAAATTTGAGCCTAAGAGTTTGTCTCAGTAGTAAAGAGCTTCCTGCATGTGCAAAGCCATGGGCTTGAGTTCCAGCACAGCAGACAAAGATTTTCTGTAATGATCTGAGCACTAGAAACAGAGTCACTTTAAATTTGAGATGCATTGTGTCTGGTCTGGTCAAGCTTATTTCTGGGCCTCCAGCAAAGCCAGCCTTCCAAGTCTCTCAGTGTGCATAAGCAACCATTCCCCCAGATTTGTACTAGAATAATCCCTCAAAATACATGGCTTTATCCTTCATATTTATTTTTGAGACAGGGTCTCACTATGTAACCCTGGCTGGCCTGAAACTCCTGCTTCTGAATGGTGGGATTAAAGGAATGCCACCACACCCAGCACAAGATGAGTCCTTTTGTTTTTGTTTGTATACAGGGTTTCTCTGTGTAGCCCTGGAACTCACTCTGACCAGGCTGGCCTTGAACTGAGATCTGCCAGCCTAGATGCAGGGATTAAAGATGTGCACCACCACTGCCTGGCTAACACCAGTCTCTTTAAGGAACTGATTACTTTGAGCTAAAGGATACAGAAAATCAACCCCCCAAGGAATGCTGCCCAGCAGGGAACAAATTTTCCTTTTCTAAAGGAAACTTACATTTGAAAAGGCTTCATTCTTATCAGTGAAGAGGGCATTTGCTTAAATCTGCATTTTATTCACAGGCTAGTATTTACCACACTTTCTCTGATCTCCTTTCTACTGTAACACACCTCCCTCCACCTCACTGAGAAATGAAAAACCCTTCTCCTTTGGGTAGGTTAACTTGTATCAAGCCTTTCCCACCAACTTCTATATGCTCATTACTAATAATCTCAAAAGAGTGTACACAAGGCACATGTTAGCAATTCCACATTTGTCTCGTAGCAATCTTCACCTGTAAGACCTCAGCTAGGGAACCTGTATCAGGGGACTTTTCCCTCTTCTACACACACTAGAAGATACAGACCAATTTGCTGCACCAGAACCTGCCAGGCCCACACACCTGTATTCCTATGGAGTTGCCCTTATACTGAAAATCACCTTCCATCAATTTCTAGTCACTAAAGCAGTGAGTGCTTCTCAACCTTCCTAATGCTATGACCCTTTAATACAGTTTCTCATGTTGTTGTGACCTCCCAACTATAAAATTATTTCATTGCTACTTGTTAACTTCAATTATATGTTATGAATGGTAATGTAAATATCTGATACGAAGGATAAGATATTTACTGATAAGGGAGCCCAGTAAGACTCACTTGACACCTCCCAAGGGGGTCTTGACCAACAGGTTGAGTCAAGTGTTATTTCTTTCTTGGGGGGGCAGTAATAAAAGTTGATACAATACAAATGGTTGTTAATGTTGTTTTTTGTTTGTTTTTGTTTAAACACACATGCTTGAGAGGCACCCTGTTGTAGAACCCACTTTTATGACAGCCTTTTGGTTAACGGAATACAAGAGACAAAGTAAAGAATTCCCTGCTGTAAAAGCCTTGATGAATAAGCCAAAATTTGCCTATCTCAAGCAGCCTATGAGGAGAAGCTGCATTAAACAGAGCCATCTTCAAACAAAACAGACAAAAAGGGCAGGTCTGGAGTAGCAAATGGCCCTGAAATCTCCCGCAAAAAAAGGGCCTGGTGAAATGCTGAATATCAGATGAATAAGACTAGTATGATCAGGCTGGGTACAATGGTACACACCTGTAGTTGTAGGGGAAACAGGTGGATTTCTGAGTTTGAGGTCAGCCTGGTCTACATATTGAGTTCCAGGCCAGTTAGAACTACTTAGTGAAGGCCTTTCTCAAAAGACAGACAGACAGACAAATCTGGGTGATCATTAAGAGAGAAGATGCATGGTGTGGTGAGGTTATGAACACTGTCTTTGTAGAAGGCAGATAAACTTCAGTAGATTATGTTTCCAGATAAACTTGCAATGATATACTTACTCTATTCTATGTGTTTCCCCAAAAGTAACAGTCCAGTTCTACCCCTTGAACTTAGCACAGTAGAATGTGGCAGAAATGGTGTGTGTGACTTCCAAGGCTTTGCTGAAAAATATGTATATACATACCTGTCTCTCCCTCCTCCAAGACACTCAGTTTTGGATCCAGTTTACTACATCAGAAGAATCCGATCACAAGAAAAGGCCCTGTGTGGGGCCTTCGGTCTACATCCCAGCTCAGAAGCCTGCTAGGCCAAAATAAAACCCACCTCTCGGGGTGATAAAAGATTTATAACCAGGCTCCCTGTCTTCAAACTTGCAAGCTGTTATATAGTGTGGACTCCCCTTACTGTAGCCTATTTATGCCTGACCCATAGAAACAAAGATGTTTAAAGTGTTGTGGGTACTAGGCTACACAGCATCAATGCAGTATGGAGGGTGGCTCCACTTCCGACTGCTGACAACATTCCTCTCTCCCAGTTGCAGTCTCTTGGCCAAGTAATGAGCATATAACCCCACTCCAGACTGTTTGAAGGGATCTCTCTCCTCTTCCTCTCAGAGGCCATCTTGCTCACTTCTCTTTCCCAGATCCTATTACAGTAACTGACTTGTCCAGTCAGCACTTCTTATTGGAGCCAAGTACATGGCTCATGACTGTAATCCCTAGGAAAGCTGCAAAAGAACGTCTATAAATTTTAACCTAGACTACCCAGCCAGCACTACACAGCAAGACCCTGTATCAAAAATAAAATAAAATTTGTTGCTAGGCACAATGCTCAACACCTATAATCCAATACTTGGATTATACTTCTGAGGCAATAAGATTGCCATGAGTTCAAAACCAGCCTGGGCTATATAGTAAGAAACACGTTCCAGATACAGCTACGTGACAAACAAAAACAAAACCAACCACCTGTTGACAGACGTGGTAGTACACACCTGTAATCCCAACACTTGGGAAGCTTCAGCAAGGGGACAATTCAAGGACATAGTGAGGGTGAGGCCCTACATGAGCTCTAGAGATGAAATCCTATCTTAAATGAACTAGGGAAGCTCTAGTGACTAGGGCTAGGGCTGAGATAAGACACAGGTATGGGACAGGGCACTAAGGCCTAGCAGGTAGTCTAGAATGCAGGATGTACCTGACTGAGGCAAAGCTGGAGCACATGCTGCCTGAGCTCCCTCGAACCAAACATTTCTGTCAGCTCTGCTATTTGGCTGGGTTTTGCCACAGAGTCTGCCTCACCCTTGATTTACTTACTATTCACATCCCACCTGTGTGCAATGCAAGTCTGAGAGGGGTGATTTCAGTCCACACAGGGCTGGCCTGACCGTGGGCTATAGCTTCTGAGGCCAACTGTAATTTCTACACTGCAGGTTTCTCTACTCCACAGGCATCCTCTCCTTTCTCTGAGAAAATTCCTCTGCAGGAAGAAGGGGAACTCAAATTAAATCCAATTGGTCCCAGGTGGATAATCACTATGGGTTGTTTTCAAAGGGGACCTAAGATTTAACCTGCTAGTAACAGGACAGTGAAACGACAGGGCCTATTGTAGCTTTCATGCAGAAATGGGGAGAAAGAACCATCATCTTAAAACAAAACATTAAAAAAAAAAAAAAAAAAAAAAAAAAAAAAAAAAAAAAACAAAAAAAAAAAAAAAAAAAAAAAAAAAAAAAAAAAAAAAAAAAAAAAAAAAAGACAGCACCACATGGAAAAGCTTCAAAAAAGCCAAAAAACACTAAGAATTATAAAAAGTAATTCCAGGTTTTTTCTTCCCCAATTTTCGAAATTTCATCTTGATCAAAAAATCTTCCTAAGATGCTCAGAGTTCCTTAGATAATGAAGTTTGGAGGCTTATGCAGACTCTAGCAGTCATGGTTAACTTGTGATTCTTCCTTTCTGAGGAGAATCTTCACATCTGTTCAGCCAACTGCTCCAGGCTCCCAGAGCTTGGCCACCATTGTCAGGAAATCCAGGAAGCAGCTGTAACAGAGACTACCTGCCCCAAGCAGACCCAGGCATTGGAATGCATAATTAGCCTAGTTCTTGTATCCATTGAGAAATGCATCATCATTACTGTTATTACCAGATTCCCAAAAGTGGAGAATAGAGATTAGGAAGCATTTCTGCATGTGGTGCAGGCCTGACATGCTGGCAGTCTGACTCCAGAACCCACACTTTTAACCATTAATGTTATCACTCACTAACCAGTACCTTAATCTTGTCCTGCTTGCCCTACTAAATCCTGCAGGGATCAATCACACATCTCTTTGCACCTCACCACTTCAAAGCTTTTCATTAACTCCAAGCCTGAGAGCCAGGGTTCTCTCTTCCTGGCTGGGAGCCCTCTCAGTTCACAGGATGGAGGATGAGGTGCTGAGTCACACTGTTCACTGATTTATTGAAATTCAAGGAGATCCATCCCCAAGAGACACCACAGTGTGAAAGAGACACATCCTCCCGCCCCATCAGTCCATCTGTCCATGCCTTCATTTGGTTAGGATGAGGACCCACTATCCACTGGAAACAGCCTCCAACCTGTACCTGTTTCTTTTCCCTTAGGTCTGAAAAATAATAATAACAATAATAAAGAAAAAAAAACTAAGATGTAGTCATCAGATGATTGTGAGTGCAGACAGACTGAGGGTGGTACACATGAAAGCAAAGAATCCAGGGAACATCTGAGGGAAACATAATGCCCAGGAGAGGGTATGGAGAACACATGAACTGGGGAGAATGTGCTTAACTGTGTAAATGTTAGGTGTGCATGGCTCTGTTAGAAAAAGACATGACATCAGGTAGGCAGACAGCTGTAATCCAAACACTCAGGAGCCTGAGTGAGATAGGAAGACTGCCATGAAGCCAACCAGGAAAACACACATACACAAAACACGTAAGAATGTTAAGATGCAAAGAAGTAGATATACTTGTGAGTCACATAGGTAAAACACAGAAAGACATGACATGTGCACATGAGAAAGACAGATTAGTGTGCGCCACATCATACACACCTACCCAAGAACACCATAGCAGGCATCCATACCACTGTGCACTCACAGGTAGGTGCAGCATATGCAGAGAGCACAAGTAATGGCAACATGAGAAAGAACTCAGAAAAAATGCACTTGGAGGATGGGCTGTGTCTGCTGGGAATCAGGAGCACACATGGCAAAGAGGCAAAGAGCAAATGAATCTCCTGGAAGGAGCAACATTTAAGGAGAGGAAAACATGGGAATGTGTAGAAGGACAAAAACAATGGAAGGAGATTCTGATGCTGAGAAATGGAGGGGGTCCTGCTAGTGTGGGAAGAACACTTGTTGGGAGACCTCTGCTGCTAAAATTGCAGCAGTTTCCGTGGTAACTGTACAAGACAGGCTGTGGGAGAAAAATATGGTGAGCTGCCCCTCTGGGGTTATGAGTGAATAGCTTCAAGTAGGGTTCAAATTAAACTGTGAAGTAGTGATACAAAATTATATAAATGAATAAGAGAGAAAACAGTCTGTATCTCAGAACATTGGAGATTCAAATAACCCCAGACGCACAGAGTGACATATATTTATAAGAGGGAAGTTGGAAAATGTCCTCCCAGTTGGAGATAGGAGTCCTTGCCCTCCTCCCAGTCCCCCACCCTCTTCCCATGCCCTTCCCGCCCCTACTGGCCTTATCCTTCTTGGTACCCTTCACTTGTAAAGCAAATGCACTCGACTCCCATCACAGCTAAGTCGGTCAGGGGGCTCCGAGGGTCCCCTGGGAAGGCCCCCAGAGGGGTCTGGGGGTGTTGGGGGGTGGCGCCGTGAGCGGAGCTGCTGCCGAGACTGGAGCTGATGGCGCAGTTCAGAGACACGCTCCTCTTTCTGGAGGAAGAAACACAATTGGGAGTGTGGGAGGAGAATGTAGAATGGAAGGAGTTAAAGGGAGGAGAGGCACTGAATAGGATATGCAGAGAAGAATTTAAAGTGTGAATCAAGTACCATCTTACACCTGTCAGAATGGCTAAGATCAAAAACACTGATGACAGCCTATGCTGGAGGGGATGTGGAGCAAAGGCAACACTCTTACACTGCTGCTGGGAATGTAAACTTGTTCAGCCACTTTGGAAATCAGTATGGCTATTATACTGTTTCTTAGAAAAATGGGAATCAGTCTACTTCACGATCCAGCAATACCACTCTTGGGCATATACCCAAAGGATGCAATTCATATGACAAGAACATTTGCTCAACTATGTTCATAGCAGCATTATTTGTAATAACCAAAACCTGGAAAAAACCTAGATGCCCCTCAACTGAAGAATAGATAAAAAATAAAAATAAAAATGTGGTATATTTACACAATGGAGTATTATGCAGCAGAAAAAAAGTAGAACTATAACAAGAAATCAACCTGAGTGTGGTAACCCAGACCCAGAAAGACTAACATGGTATGTACTAACTCATACATAGATACTAGACATAAAGCAAAGGATAACCAGGCTACAAACCACAACCCCAGAGAAGCTAAGTAACAGGGAGGACCCTAAGAGAGACATCCATAGATCCCCCAGGGAAGGGGAAATAGATAAGATCTCCTAGTAAATTGGGAGCATGGAGGTGGGTTAAGAGGAAGTGCAAGAGAACATGAGGGAACAGGGTGGTAGGGTTGAGGGAGGGACAGAGAGGGAAAGCAAAAAGGTACCTTAACAGAGGAAAACATTTTGAAGCTAAGGATAAACTGGGTGCTAGAGGAACTCCCAGGAAGTCACAGGGGTGCCCCCAGCTAAAACTACAAGCAATAGTGGAGAGGGTGTCTCAACTGCACTTCCTTGTAATCAAATCAGAGACAACCCGAATTGTTATCATAGAAGCAACTGATGGAAGCAGATGCAGAGATCCACAGCTAAGCTCTCAGCTAAGGTCCTGGAATCCAGTCACAGAGAGGGAGGAGGGACTGTATGAGCAAAGGGGTCAAGATCATAGTGGGGAACCCACAGAGACAGCTGACTATTGGGAGTTCATTGACTCTGGACTAACAGCTAGAGACCTGCATGGGACAGAACTAGGCCCTCTAAATATGGATGACAGTGTGTGACTTGAGCAGTTTACGGGACCTCTGGCAGTGGGACCAGGATTTATCCCTAGTGCATGAACAGGCTTTTTGGAACTCTTTCTCTGTAGAGGGATACTTTGCTGGTCATTGACACAGTGGGGAGGGACTGGGTCCTGCCTCAACCTGATATCCCAGACTTTGTTTACTCTCCATGTGAGACCTTATCCACTTTGGGGAGTGACTGGTTGGGTAAGGTAGGGGAAAATTAGGGGGTAAGTAAGAGGAGGGGAGGGAAGGGAAATTATGCTCACTTGCAGGCTTTATGAGATCCTCTGTAAATATCAACACTTGAACCTGTATCTAAGGCTCAGCTTCGGACAACCCACCCTTAGACATGGGCCCCCAGTTGTCATCACACACCTCAGCAATGATCTTTTCCAGCTCACGGTTCTCTTTCTCCAACAGCCGTGATTTCTCCTCCTCATTGTTGTTGGTGGATGACCCTGTCTTCATGGTGTCCTGTGCTTCAGACTGCCATTCCCCTCGGGTGATCAACCTGCGCATCTGATGCAAAGGTTTAGACAATGAGTTGGCTGAGCAGGAGCTGTGTCAATGAGAAGCTGATGAAATGTTGGGAGTAAGGAGCAATAAAAAACCTGAAAGACAAGCTGGGCCAAAATAGGAACAGAATGGAAGCCCTGGTTCTATGGAGGGAGAGCAAGGAGAGAGCCAGACCTACCTTGGGCACAAAGAGCACAACGAGCGTAATGTAGGAAGAGAACACGATGGCCAGAGAGGCAAAGGCAAAGGCTGCATCCTGCTGGCTGGAAAGAATCATGGTGACAGGAGCAGTGATGAGACACAGGACCTGCAGAAACAGCATTTGGGAGACTCAGACCTAATGTATGGTTCAAGTGGGATACAGGGTTTCCTTTCTCAAAGAGGGAGCCTATGAAGATACACTCCACAAACTTAGGATGATTCTCACCTTTAAACAGCTAAAAATCAAGAATAAACTCCCAAACCACTTCTCAGCTCTAGATCAATGCTTCATCCCACAGGATCTCTGCATTCAGTCTGTCCTTGAGACTGCTTCACTGAGATAGGTGCAAAATGATATAATGTAGTAGCTTTCTTTTTAGCTTTTTTCTTCTCTGTGTATTATATATAATATATTACATATACATAGAATACAGGAGCACGTGTGTGTGCACATGCATATGAATGCATGTGTGTGCGGAGGCTAAAGGAAAACGTCAGCTGTCATTTCTCCTTCACTTTGGTTTCTCTCACAGAGTCCCTCATTGGCTGGAGGCTGCCTGGTCATTGAGAACTGAGAACCTATTTGTCTGCATCTCCTCAGCCATCACACCCAGCTTTTTCTAATGTGGGTTCTAAGGACCAAACTCAGCTCAGTAAGTTGTCTTGTAAGCCTCAGAACCTATCACTCCAGCCCCAGTGTAGTGTCCTTTCTAAACTGCCGGGTGTTATATCCTCTGAATTGGAATATCCTTCTCCCAAAGACAAGGAGACTTGTGACACTCAGTCCATTAAAAGATAGAGGAGGCCCATTCTCACAGTTACATAAGCAGTAACTTAGTGAGTTACTCAGTGAGAATGCTTTCCTGTTGAACAGCCTGCAAGGTGGGCAGGGAACTCTAGGTATGCAGATACCACGAGCCATCATCCATGCTATGGTAGACTTTTTAGGTGGCTTAAATGCCATGAACTCCTTCATACTCCAGTAGTAACCCCCAAAAATGCAGATTCAGCAACTGTGATGGCTAACTTTATCAATTTGACATAGTCTAGATTCTAGACTCTAGAATTACTCAGGTGATTAGCAATGAGGAATAGTCTAGATCACGTTGGCTGTGTCTGTCAGCTTATTTTCTTGAGGCGGGGAGTTATCTTGATTTCTATTGTAAAGTGATGTGGGAAGACTCAGTCCCTATAGAAGGACCAAACCCTAGGCAGGAGGTCCTAGATTGAACATGACTAAGTAAGTATGTGTGCATTTACTTCTTTTGGCTCTTGACTCTGGATAACTAGCTCCTTCAAGGTCCTGTTGCATCCTTCATTGATGGACTGTAACTTAAAATTGTGAGCTAAAATTAGTCCTTTCTCCTCAGAGTTGCTTTTTGTCAAGAGTATTTTATCACAGCAACAGAAGTGAAAGCAGAACACAGAGTTTGGTAGAATCATTTCTTTTGTCTGATGTGGAGCTCAATCTAGGGCAGACTGACATTTGTTCATCTCTCCTCAGAAAAGTCATACGACAATGACTTTATAAACCAGACATTAACCAACGTCTCATGCTACACAAATGATCTCAGATCTAGTTTCCTGATTCTTCTAGTCCGACCACTTTAAAGGTTTCCAGGACTAACACCAAGTGTCAAGGATGCTTACCGCAACATTGTAGATAGCCATGCCCACAGCCCTGTGATCATTGATCTTTTCAGTGGAAACACTTTTGGTCTCATATGCAAGGAAGATTCCCAGTAGCAGCAGCAGCCCCTTGTAACCATAGAAAATGCCTAGGACAGCAGGAAAGTGTCACCTGGGCAATAAGGACCAGCAAACTCCCAACTCAACCCTCTTTCGCTTTGTCCTTCATTTACTATTGCTCTTTGAAGTTCTTCTGTATAAAGGAAGCCTTCCTCTACATTCTAGCACCTCAGACATAGCAAATTCTCAGAATGGCCCCACCCATATGCCCCAGAACTCACTTCAGCTTCCTATGGAGCAGCTAGGAATGATTCAACAGATGCTATACAGCAACCCTTCACCTGCCAGGCAGGAACAAGCAATCCAGGCTAAGAATTTATGGATTGGCAGAATGTTAACCAGGCTGAAGAGAGGATAAGCCCATGACCTCATAACCTTATTCTCAGGTGGTGACCAGTCACAAATGAATGATTCATCCATCTGCACTGGCCCTCTGCTGAACATCAATATCTACAGCAAAAGACCAAAGCTCTCCTACTCTTGGAAAAGTTTAGTGCAGTGATAAAGGCATTAAAACTGTCTCCTCTCTGAATGGTCCTTCTCCCCTGGCCTCTACCTGTTAACCATTCCTCCTGCTTATGCTTCCTCTCCCCTCCTCCCACCCATATCCTATGCACCAAGCCATGTATTCATCTTCTTGGAGCTGCAGTGTTCCAGCTGGGGCAGGATGGAGACATCAATGTCTTCCTTTGGTTCCTCCTTGGCAAAAGTCTGAAGAAAAGGAGCAAAAAGATGAGGGACCATACTCTTCTCCAGCTCCTGAACCCCCAGCCCTGCTGTTTCTCTAAGAGACTCAATACTATGCCAAATCCTATGCCAGATCTGGGAACATTCCCCTGAACACACTAGAAGGTCTTGTTTCCCACTTTCCCTGATGCTTGGAAACCCTATACATCCTCCCAGATCCCTGGCATGTCCTTTCTCTAGGTAAACCAATAAGCTTCAATAAGGCTCCATCTGGGAGAGACAGAAGAGCCCTGAATATAAAGAAGACCCAAAAGTTCTCTCCATGAGTAACTTCTTTTTCTTTTTAAAGTCAGAGTTTCCTTGTGTAGTTTGGCTGGCCTCAAGCTCAGAGATCTGCCTGCCGCTGCCTCCTGAGCTTTGAGATTGAAAGCATGCTGAGATTAAAGGTATGTGCCACCATGCCTGGCCTTTATTAAGTAGTTATATCCTACAAGATCACCCTGAAGCTGACAGGCCTTGTCCAGCTTTCTGACCCCAGCAACTCTTTTCAAATGGTAGATACCTCGATGGTTCGGTGCAAGGGATCCACAATCTGCCAGATGGCAAGAGTCAGGACATCCATGCCTACCAGTAGGCCTACTGTGGCATACAGTTTCCAGGGCTCTAGGGTCTGAGTAGATATCCAGAGAAGACAGGTCAGAAAGTTCTCTATGCTCAAGATCAAAGGCTGGGTCTGGAAAGTCACTTACCTTCCTCCATTCCTTCTTCTCCTCCTTCTTTGTGAAGACTGTGTGGACCCACCAGATCTTGGTGAACATAGAACCATAGCCCAGACTAAAGCCCAAGCCCAAGAGCCAAAGGCGGGCCTAGAAAGGGAGAAAAGACATCGCTAACAGGTAGGACTGAGACAATAGTCTATGGAACTGCAGGAAGCAAAGTGAACAATGACCAGATGACAAAAAGTAAGCAAGGGAAGGAAAGGTTGGGGCTCCACCCTTTCTTGCTAAAGCCTACTAATCTAATCTACCTACAGCTACCACTTACACACCTCTGAATTTGACACAGTATGGCCCATGCACTCACTACCCTGGCCCAGCTCTCATGCCCCCAACTTCCCTGAGTCCCACCCAGCTACGCTGAGCCACTCAGTCTCCCTTATCTGCTCTCTTTCTGATCTCATACATTGTCCTTCAGGGTACAAACACCACCTCCTTCCTGAGGGCCACTCAGACATGGACTGTGAGCTGTTTCCCTTCTCTCTGTCTACAGCACTTTCTACAGATCCCTCCCTAGATGTACCTCCTAGCTGTCTCTCTCCTGCTGCATGCTGATCCCTCTAGAAACAGACACTTTCTGAAGACGTGTGTGTACACATGTTGTGTGCATAATGTGTGATCAAGACAGAAACACAGTGCAGGAATAGAGAGTGCTAGTGGAAGGAACCAGAGAAAGAGTGGATGCTCCACATCCAAGCATTGCTAAAGCCAGCCTTTCCCCACCGTCTCAGAAACTCATGAGCCAAGGGTTCTCAGAGAGCCTCCTCCCACTGTAATATGCCCCTTGTTCCAACTCTATCTGCTTTGATTCTGCCTTCATCCTTTCAAACTCCAACCAAGGCTCCCACGGGAAAGCCCAGTTCTATTTCTCAGCCCACACACCACAAACAAGCTACTGTTTTTCATAAATTCTGTGTGCAAGCCTCTTTCTTTGTTTTTAGTGTTCCATCCCTCTCCTCTGTGAGGCATGCCTAGCAACCTTGCAACCAGCCAGGGAACTGCAGAATGGAGGGGAAAAAAAAAAGTCTGGTGTCCAGAAAGAAGAGACAGAGCCAAAGAGAGCCCAAGAGGGTGGTGGTGGGAGGAAGGAAGGGGAAGAGACAGGAAAGGTGGTCCTGAGAGGACCAGGAAAACCATATCCTATACTTGCCCACTACTCACCTGGCAGACAAACGGGAACTGGTTTTCCCCTATGTGGTAACCATCCAGTCCAAGGGGGAAAACAGCAGCTAATGCCAGGGAGCATCCCACGGCAGTCAGATTGTTCAGGTTGGGCTGAGAGTTCTGGATATAACTAGGGCAGAGGCGGAGAGGGTGGGAGAAAGAGCAGAATTACCCCATCTCCTCCAAGGAGGCTTGGCTTTCCAAAAATGCCATCAAATGCACAACCCTATCTCCAGGGCAGATAGAGGAAACAGATTGGGAACAGACAAAAAGCATACTCAGGATAGGCTGCTAGGCCACAGGGACATAGCATGAGGTCCTACTGGCACACTCTAGTTAAAGACCAAGATTGTGCATTAGGCCTCAAATGATTTTGTTTTTCTAGTTGACTATTTTGAAGCAAGGGTAAGAGGCCGTACCAGGTTCTCCCTTACAGTTTTGGCGAATCCTCCTACCACTCCTTCCTATGGTCCCAGCTTTCTTACTCTTCAGGAAGTATGGTCAGTACCTTGGAGAGGCAGTCAGGCCAAGGATCAAGTCAGAAGAGAAACTTACCGAACATGAGAGTTGTAGATGTTAAAGGACAGACAGACAACAGCAAGAACAATGCCCAGGCTGGAGAGAACTGAGACGGAGATAAAGAGTTTCTGTGACAGGAAACGAAATGTCTTGAAAACCAAGGTCTGGTCAGCTGGGGGAGACCCTCCTGCATGGCACAGGGGAAGAGGAAAAAGAAAAAGAAGGCAGGATAGGAGAAAGAGGTGAAAGGCAAGCTGCCGGGGGACACTCGGTGTCAGCTGAAGACACGAGGCCCTCACATGCACTGAGGACTGGGTTGTGGTAGGCAGAACGCAGGAGGACACTAGTGACCTTAAGAAACAACCAGAAAATCAGAAGATGGGTCTGTGCTGAGAGTCTCTTTGATTGCATGTTCTTATTGTTTTTGTTTTTTGAAACGGGGTTTCTCTTTGTACCCTGGCTGGCCTGGAACTTAAAGATCTATCTTCCTGTCTCTGCCTCCTGAGTGCTGGGATGAAAGGTATATGCTACCACTGTCTTACAGGAAAAAGAAAAAAAAAAAAGAACAGCTAAAGAAGAGAAACAGCTGTGATAACCCTACATAACATTGCCTATTGCCCCATTAAAGGTACAAAAGACAGTTACAGAAGCAGAAAGACAGAAGAGCCTCAAAGTATCGAGTGTGTTTTTCTAACTTCCAGCAAAAGACTCAAAAACAAGCCTAGCAGGGTAATATTTCCAAAAAGTGTTTGCTAGTTACTATTAAGGGAAAGCTCAAATTTGCCAGAGGAGGGTATGACGACACACAAAACACCTACTTAATTTCAATTTGCTTAACTTTAAATTAGAATTAAAATTAAATTAGAATTAAAAAGCCAATGTAGGCCAGACAATATTTATAACTGTACAGAACACTGCCCTAAATTCAAACTACAAAAATAAATAAATAATAAACATGAAGCAAAGTCTAGGCATGTTAGCTCCCTTATTAATGGAAGCAAAACCTCTGAGGCTGAAACAGGAGGGCTGAGTCAATTTTGAGGTCAGTTTGGTCTACAAAGTGAAAACCTGTCCCAAAATAAATAAAATAAAATAGGGAGCTGGGGAGATGCCTCAGTGGTTGGAAGTACTTTCTGCTCTTCCAGAGGACTCAGGTTCAGTTCCCAGCACCCAAGTGGTGAGTCACAACCATTTGATTCCAGTCCCAGGGAGTCTGACATCCATTTCTAGCTTCAGGTACACAAATGGCAACCAAGCAACACACACACACACACACACACACACACACACACACACACACACTTTTCCAGCAGTGCTGGGAAGGATGAGATTTCCCCAGCCAGGTGCCTTCAAGGGCCTTACCAGCCTTCCTCATCAGTAGGAACTTCCTTTTTGCTTAGCTACAGTATTTTTCCCATTTCCTGTCATTTAGCATAACAAAATAACTGCTTTCTTTCCTTCTTTAAAAAGTGCTTGGTATGCCAGGTGTGGTGGCACACATCTTTAGTCCCAGCACTCAGAAGGAAGAGGTAGGTGGATCTCTATCAGATGGAGGGCTAGCCCGGTCTACAGACCAAATTCCAGGACAGCTAGAACTACATAGTGACACTCTAGCTTTAAAAACCAACAAACAAACAAAAACCCTGCAAGGTAAACCAGACAAGGCAAGGTGGTATACACCTGAAATCCCTACACTCTTGAGACACTGAGGCAGGAAGATCATCCAAAATTCAAGAGGAGCCTCGGCTATATAATGAGCTCAAGCCCAGCCTAAGCTATTGGATGAAGCCCAGAAACAAAACCTGGTGAGATGGCTCAGGGCATACAGGTCCTGATGATTGACATTTAAATTCCCAGGACACACATGGAGGTGGGAGTGGCCTCCCATGAGTCATCCTCTAACCTCCACATGCACAAAAAAAAAGGCATTTATAAAACACAAGGGGAAAACAAACGAAAAGCAAAGCACAAAATGAACAACATGACATTTTGCCGCCTCTACTACAGTTAAGCAACTATTTTCCTGATAGAGACCTGAAGTACCAGTTCCTAATGTATCAAGGCTGGGGGAGAGCTTTCATTTCTCAATGTTACTCTTAGTTCCCACTCACTGCAGCAGAGCACTGTTAAAAACAAGGTAGCCCTGGGGCTGTTTCAGCTTCACATCAACTCACCTCCCCTCCCTTCTTGGAGGGCATGTTCATCCCTAATCCCTGCCATTTCAATCTGACAGCACCCTCCCTCCCTCCCTCATCCAAAAGTCTGACAATGTTTACTCAGAAAGACCAAAGAAGAACTTACCAATCCACTTATCTGTTTTGGACCAGGAAAGGTCATCCTTGGTGCTGTCGTAGTAGCCAATCTTCTTGTAGCTGCCACCTGAGCAAAGGACTGGGGTTGCCATGGGCAGGAAGAAGCCACCCTAGGCATTTTCAAGCTTCCATTGCCCTCAAAGCTGCTCTCCATGGTTGTATATAAAGCCATTGACCTAAGCAACTCAAAAATGCTATAAGGATAAGGACCCAATGTCATATGGCTGGGCAACTTCACAGCAACACAAGGTGGTTCCCAAGGCAATGTGAACATGTAATATAACCCTGAGCATTTAAGGCTCTTCTCAGAGGAAGGCGTCTACCACCTATGCTGCTGCCTCACACCTCTCCCAGGAACACGTCTCTCACTTTGCTTCTGGTTTCCATGCTTTAAACAACTTTTGCCTAGTCTCCCTCTTGTGACGGACAGAATTACAGGATCTTTTTCCCAGTGGCTTTAATTTTAGAAACCTCTCTCCCTTTGGCTTGGGTTCTAATGTCTTGGATAAGATACATCTGCCTCTTAAAGTGCCACTAAGGGAAATGCAGTCACTCCTAAGATTTCTCTTCCAGAATGGCCACAGTTAATACAACTTTCCTTCCAAACACCAACTCACACCCACTTCACCCTGGCTCAAGTCCAGTCTCACTTGTCCCATATACAGACAGAGCTGAGAGGATTGGTGACAGAGGCTGGGGTGAGGGAAATTTTTTCAGGAGGCTAAGAAATGAGTCTCTTGGCCACAAGAGGCTGAGTCAGGTAGAACTGAAAGATGAACTCACAGAAGCTCTGCAGCCTCCTCAGTTCTAAGTTATGGGAAATGCCATCTAGAAGAGGCCAACTGTATGAACAGCTGGATTTGAGAGAATTCCCTTTAAAAAGGGGCAGCTTCCTAGGCTCAGCTTTCCTTGATCTTTCAGGACACACTAACAGCTCTTAACCCCTCAATCTAGCGTGAGGCAGGCAACTTCTGGGACTAAAACTGAAGCCGCTGGAAAGAAAGAACAGCTCTTTTTCATTTTCATGCCCTTTTGAAAAGAAGAGACTTACTGAAAGACCCTCCCAGGACTGCTCTTTTTATCATGGTTTAAACCTTGATGAACACAGTGCAAGGTAGGAAAATAGTGCCAGGCAGTCTTATGAGATGGATGTATTGTTGATCTCCTCCCAAGTGAGCACTGAGCTCAGCCCTGCCTTCCCCTTCCCCAGCCTCTCAGGCCTGAGCTCACCCTGTAGCTGCTCGATAAGTGTCCATGCCATCCGGGAGCCACTGGCATCAAAGACCACATGGCCCTGAGGAAAAACATGTGGAGGAAGGCAGAGGGGATAAAAGCAGGAGGGAAAGAGAACATCAGGGACTCTGAAACCTTCTGTTTTTGATGTAATTGAGCTTCTGAATGAAGGCTATTTATGGCATCTGCTGCATATAGGACACACCCCAGTTGCACATACCCTAGATTCTGGAAACAGTTTTCTTTTAAGAAACTTTACCCTTGAGATCTAAGTGAGACAGTCCCCAGAGAGAGGGCCAGGAGCAATCACTAAACTCTACTGGGCACTAATTTTTTTACTTTAAAAGAAATGAGATTAATTCTCAAGTTGTTATCTCTTTTTAAAGCCCTACACTTTTCATCTGACCAGGTTGAAAAGCACTAGAATACAGCAATTCTTTCATTGTCATCTTTTCAACAATTCTCTGGTTTGGGGATCCCTCTTCCCACAGTCTATGACTGACTTTTACAGAAAAGCAACTAAAAAACTAGGAGAATGCATGCATCTAGGAAACCTCCAAGGTGTCCCTTTCCATTGGGTGCATAACAGAAGCTGCTGAAACTCACAGAAACACCCTCAAAGGACGAGGAGTTCATGGCCCGGTAGATCTGCTCTGTAATGGTCTGGTTGTTGTAGTTAAAATCCTCCAGTCGCACACCCGAACGACCACCTCCTCCAGAGGTCTTGTTCAAGGCCAAAGCCAAGGCCCAGATAGCATCATAGGCCAGTGGTGCCTCCTGGAATCCTCCAGTCTCCTCAGGGTGTCTTTTCAGCCTCTTGGTTAGTTTCTCCACAAATTCCTGGGATGTCTGGATAAGGGAAGAGAAAGAGGAAAGCATTGGAATGTGTGTAGGCACAGGGGGAGAGGCCTCAGTTCTGGCTCAGACACTGTGACTCGAGCGGATGGTTTGTGTTCATGTTGTTGGGTAGACCATATGTACAGACAAAATCGTTAGCTAGACCCATGTGTCTATCTTGGGTTGGAAGTTACAAGACTAAAGCGAGGATTAGCTGGGTCCAATGGCCTTAAAAGTGCACAGCTGCTAGCTCAGAACTACAAACAACAGAGAAATCTGATGAATAAACACTCTGGAAGATGAATGGCAAAGGAGAGAAGCAGAAACAGTGCCAAAGAAGAGATGGATATTGCAGGGAAGAGAGGCAGTGCTGGCATTCTCTCAACCTTCAGACTTTCACAGCAAAGTTGACCCAGGAGCTAACAGCTCCTCCAATTTTGAAAGATCCAGAAAAGGCGACACCACAGCCTTTCCCACTCTGCCTGCCAACCAGGAGGGTTGTTCTTTAGGGTGCTAACTTCTTGCTATCCTGGTATGACCTCTGTTTGCTGCCTCCATAGACTGGTGACAGCATCGGAAATACCCTTCACACCGTAGAGGTCCGTAGTCAGTCCTATTCATATCCCTCGTGGCACTCAACCTTTTCCCAAGAAATCTAAAAGGAATGGCAACTCTTTTAACTCTTGTGGATGAAGAGACCTGGCTGTATACATTACAATAACCATGACTAGCTTCCTTTTTATGGGTGAATGAATTCCTGAACTGCTCAGAAATGCCTTCCGAATAATAGAGCAATCACATTCTCCCTTCCCTACCACACAGAAACACACAAGAAAATGTTTGACTTCATGGCAAAACACTTATATGACGTAGAATCGTCACAGAAGCAGTCTGGATTTAGAACATTCTCAGGTATGCTCTAACGAAGGAATGATACATGGGATGACTCAGCATGTAAAAGGACCTGCTGCTAAGCCTGAGTTAGAGGCCTGGGACACACAATGGAAGAAGAGAACCAAGGCCCAAAGGCCAGCCTCTGACCTCTAATGTACAGCTCGGTGTAGCACGCAGAAATAAAGATTAAAATGGATTTTAAAAAAATGTAATTCTTAAAAGTGCTGAATGGTGGTGGCAGCACATGCCTTTAATCTCAACACTAGGGAGGTGGAGTCAGGTGGACCTCCGAGTTTGAGGCTGACCTGGTCTGCAGAGTGAGTTCTAGAACACTGGGGCTAGGCAGAGAAATCCTGTCTTTGAGGGGAAAAACTTTTAAAATCTTGTTCCCATGCCCCCCCAAACATTTTTTTTCCTGTTCAGTTGTTTAGAGTCTGGGCTTTGAACCACAAAGGTCTAAGCTCAACTCCCCTAGGACAGAAATAAGCTCCATTCCTCTCATAAGCATTAGTACCTAGCACTGTGCACAGCTCACAGTGGACACAAAAAAAAACACCCCTGGAATTCTGTGCATTTCATAAGACACTGTATAGGTAGACACATGTCACATGTACCCATAAAATACAAAAAAAAACTGGCCCTAATATAAGCCATGGGCTTTGGGTGACCATGGCCAGTTGATGAAGATCACCAACTGTAACTAATACACTCATGTGGTGGTGGAAGCTGACAATGGACAGGTTATACATGGAAAATATGGGAACTGTGGACCTTTCAATTTTGCTGTGAATCCAAAACAATAACATCTTTAAGTAAAAAGAAAAATCCACTGGATGGATAAGTAGATGAATGGGTTCTAATTCTAATTAAACCACTTACCTACTAAGAAATCCCAAGCAAGTTATTAAATCTCACTAAACTGGCTATTCAGCTTTAAAATGGGAATAATACTATGTTAAAGAGCTCCTGTAAGGATTAAGTAAAAATGCATAAAACGCTGGGTATGAAGTATATTACACTTCTCCCTGTGAGTTTCCCTGGTTGCACCCTCATCTTTGTTCCCAATGCTCAGGCCTGTAATTCTGGCCCAACACCTTACATCTTATAGGTCTCATTTACTCTAACACATTGTAGGTACATATGACCACTGATCTCAAATTCAAAGAAACAACATTGGCAGCACCTGTAGTCCAAGCTGCTTATGAGGCTAAAAGGATGGGGACTGGGCACAGACATGTGAGTCTAAGACTGTAAATTCAAGATCAATCTGAGCAACACAGTAAGACCCACCTCAGAGAGAGAAAGAGAGAAGCAGACAGACAGTCCACAGTGGTGCACGCTTGTAATCTCAAACTCAGGAGGCAGACAAAAACAGTACGATCTCAAATTAGAGTTGATTTTAGTGTACACAGCTAAGCTCAAGGCTAACTAGAGCTACAACATAGTAAGACTCTCATCTCAAAACAAAAAGAAAGGGAGATGGGTTGGAGAAATGATTTGGTGGTCAAGAGTGCAGATGTTATTGCAGAAGATCAATGTAACTCCGGGTCCAGAGTATCTGATACCTCTGGTCTCCACTGGCATCTCCATACACATACTCAAACACACTTAAAAATAATAAAGTAAAGCAAAAATAAAGACAAAAGAAAAAACAAGATACAAAACTAAGTTCAATTTTTTCTCATACTCCCACACTGTCCAGTGCATAAGATGAAAAAGTAAACTACATTATTTTCAAATCAGCGAATCTTCTTAACCTGTTTGCTCTATTGTTTGATTAACATCATCTCTCTGTATACATGAGGAGGAAAAAGAGGCTAATGCTGGTGGTGACAAAGATGGTGATGTGCTGGGTGGGGGTGGGGTAGTATGGGGGATGGTGATAACTAACATTTGTATTAGCTTACTTTGCTCCAGACACACAGGTCAAACATTTCAATGAATGGACTCTATTATTATATCTATTTTAGAGGCACAGGGTCCTGTAACTTGCCTGAAATTACAGTGTAGCAAATGGTGATGATACTGGGATTCCAGCCCAGGGTGTCTGTCACCAACCGCTACACTTATTGTGCACTATCCTGAGCTGCTTCTCTGCTGAAAGCCTCTGCAGGTACAAGTGCTCACAGACAGCAGCTAGCTAACACGTTCTGAGCAGTCAGCCCTTCAGTTTTCAGGTCCAGCCAATCCTCAACTCAAAGTAAAGATTACATCAGAAAATCACCATATTGGGAAGGGATTAATCTGCTCAGCAGGATATTATCCCCAGATTCTCAGCTCACTCAGGACAGCACAGCTAGCCAAGAAAAGCAAAAGCAACGCCGAAAATCACGAAAAAACAATCCTTCTCTTGAGTCAGCAAGATTAATCTCTCTCTCTCACTCTCACTCTCCCCTGCCACTCGCTTCCTCCCCTCCTTTCCCCCAGTTGAGGGTGTGGGGTTGGATGTATATGGTCTCAAATTCTCCACTTCCCGAACATGATGTTCAAAATTCTTTCTCCAAACCAAGGTTTCTCAACCCCCAATGCCGTTGACTTCCTTAGCAAGAAAGTCTTGTAGCTGGAGGGTGAGCTGTGCATCGTAGGATATTTAGAGGCACCTTGTACTCACCCTCCAGACATTGCAACCCCTTTTGAGAACTGCTACCCTATAGTTCTCATGGGCGACTAGATCTGCAGCACCAGAAACTCTAAAAATGAAATCCTCAGGTCTCACCCCAGATCAGGGACCTCCAGGGAAAGGTTCAGTAACCTATATACTAACCTAATTTTCCATTGGTTCTGATGAAAATTTAAGAACTGATCCAAACACACCTGAGGCCAGCCCTACGGGATGAATACACATCTGCTGTTTCTCTAAGTCTCTATAGTTTTGCCCACTCTGCTCTTTAATCCAACCCTTGCTCTGATCCACTTTTGATGCAGCTTAACTCACCTATAATCTTCCTAGTCACTTCAAAAAGAGGCTTCTCTCCTTTATTGAAAAACCTAGGCTTTTTCACATGACATTTTTAGCTTAGGGTTCAAGAAGGAAGGCTCTGTGAGCCTTTGGGGAGGGGAAAAATGTCAGAAAAAAAAAGCCAGAAATAACCCCCGCTCCCAACATCCTACCCCAAGGCCCAGCATCCCCACCCAGCTCTAAGCTCTGTCAGTTCCTTCTCTCTCCCCAGTGTCATACAGAGTCCTTATGTAGCAGGTTGTAGACACTTATAAGCCTTTCTGACTTTGGTAACCTGCTTCACTACTCTGGGTTGCAGAAAATGACTCAGCTTTCTTATCCTGCACATGGAAGTGGTTGTCCAGTGTTTCTTCACTATAGTTTTTAGTTAAGATAAATTAAACATATCATCCCCTTAAAACATTCCAGAGCATAGTTTATAACCAGAATCCATGTGGTAGCCCACCCTTTATCACAATCTACTGGCAGAAGCAGATGTTTCTCCTTTGCTAAACCACCACCATTATCCATATCGTAGTTGCACGTAAAGGTGTAAGGACTTCAGCCAGGCTTTATGCTTTTCCATGAGAAATGATGGGCAGAGCAGACTGGAGTTCAACTCAATAGGCACTAGAAGATGCATGACCCAGGACCAGTGAGTAAACCTCCCTAGTTCTAATTTTTCTAGCTCAAAAGATGTAAATAATAAATGTAGTTCAGAGAATTACTGTTAAAGTCCTGAAATTATTATCAAATATCCTGATTTTCTTCATAAAATCAACCATTATTAAAAGCATCATTAATTCACTTCTCTGGAAACAGGTATTTTGCAGCTGGAGTTACCTCAGGTATACTAAACAGACACACAGTCTACCCCATTGACCTATGGAGATCACTGCACTGTGGGGTATGGTGCTGTACAGCAAGGGCCTCTTCCTGACATGTCCACACCCACTCCCACTCATGCTTTCACATAACTGCGCTACCCTGGTCTTCCCAAATCAACACAATGTGCTTGAGCAACTCTCTGAAGTACTAACATAAATCTCTCTCTCTCTCTCTCTCTCTCTCTCTCTCTCTCTCTCTCACACACACACACACACACACATACACAAATAATAATCATAATAACAGCAATAATAATAAATAAAAACATATCTGTGCCCAAGAGGAGCTCTCTGGAAAAGGTGGGCCTTGTGTGCAAGCTTCTATAACACCATTAACGCCTCTTCCTCACTTGACTTCTCACCAACTGCTCCTTGTTTCCATGGTAACAGCCCTTCCACTCATCAGAAGCCTACTGTACATGCCACTGATTTTCTTTCTTGCCCAAGGAAATCACAGCACAGGTAGGACCCATGAAACATGACGCAAACAAGCACAATATGACCACGGGCCCCTTCCGACACTGACCTTTACTGTTATCCGCCCTTCCTTTCCTTCCCCTCCCCGTCAATGCTCCCACAGTCCCTTCCACCCCAGTGCTGGTTTCCAAATCCCCACCCTCACCATGTTGGAAATGCTTCTGGTGTTGGCAGGGTTCAGCATGACAATCTCAGTGGTGATATGGCCCTCCACTGCCTCAGTCATTTCATCCACTGTACAATTGATTGACGGGTCATAGGTCTTAAACCAATTGTCAGCATACCACCCGATGAGGAACCAGACATACTTCTTCCCAAAGAGCCGTTCCTTATAGACCTGCATTTAAAAAAGGGGGGTGGGGGCCTCAACAAGATGCCTCCATCAGTCACTAGGAAAGATGATGTTAAAACACAAAAGAGGAAAATGAGAAAGTGTACTGTGCATGTTTGAGTGTAGACAAGTGATGGGGTGAGAGTCTACAGACAGGATTAGTATTCATTATCACCTCAGGTCATTTGCTTTCAATTTGAGCAGCAATGCCATAATGAGGACCCACTAGAAAAACATCATAGAGAGCCCATTCAGCCCTCCCTGCTCCAGATTCCATCTCCACCTCACAAAAAACTTTCCGGGCTTCAGTCTCATAGAAAAGTCCCACGATGATTCGAGCATCTTGACGCTATAAAACAGAAACAGAGACAAAGCTCCTGAGAGATGCTGAAAGCGCCTGAGGGTTAAGCCAGCGCTTTTGAAACGTAGATTTCCCAGCTCCAGCTGCTTAGTGCAAAGGAATGTTCAATGGGCAGTGGATAAATGTCAGCTGAAGATGAAACTAAACCTTCCCAGGAGACTCAGCTGCCTCAGAATGAACAACTGCCTCTTCCAGGCTCTTCTTTCCAGAGGACTGCCTCCCACAATAACCCCTTGGCAGGTCAAGACAATCATTCCTGCTCACCCACCTTCAAGTTTTTGACAGGCACAGCTGGATCTGAGAAGAAACTCTGACGGAAAGTGATTTCAATTCCAGCCTCTTTCACTCGCTCCTCTAGATCATCCAGCGTCTTAGGTGAGAATAAAAAAGAAGTAGGAAATGAGGTACATATATGATAAAGCAGAGCCTGGGAGTGAGAAATGACTGTAAAACTCACAGCAAAGGAGTAGTATCTGAGCCTTATTCCAACAGCCCCTGGGACCCATGAGGAAAAGATGGAAGAAAGCACCCTTAGTCTTAGGAGGCAGCTTCCAAGATGCATGACGCACTCCTCCTGAGGGTCTATAACCAGAGACACTGCCCCATCCACCCCACTCCTGACACTGAGAAGAAATTAGAGAAAACAGAAAAAAAGCAGGGCAGGTTCCAGAATAAACAGGACGATGCCAGCTCAAGAGGCAAGTGGGCAGACAGACAAAAGGATCACAGGAAAATTGAGTCATTGAGAAAAAATGGAAAGGGGGGATTATAAAGGGTCAGGTCACTGAACATGAGTTCATAAGGCCCAAAGAGAACAATCAAGCTACTTCCCTCAGTGTGGAGCGCTGCATTTTGTCTCTACCTCTGCAAATTTCCTATCCATATTCAAATTATAAGCATCACTCCGTGTCAGCTACCAAACCTACAACTCTGTCATTTGTCTCTTATTTGTCCGTTTGTCCCTTCACCCTCTTCTTTCCTACCCCATCTATCTCGGTAGCTACAGGTTCAGGTGCCAATCAGTCACCCTCCACTCCAAAGGCTTCCCTAAGACCCTATTTCATGTTCCTTCTCATCTCAACTTGGAATTAACCCTACTTTCATAGAACAGAGTCCTATCTATTGGGGAACAAAAACAAAATGATTAAGAGGATTCAAAAAAATCCAACTCATGCGTTCCCCACACTACAGAAAGAACAAGCGTTTCACCCACTTAGAGTGTGTTCTCTTTGGATAAACCATCAAGATCTCCCCCAACAAAGCAGATGCCCCTAGGACCTCATGTTGCATTTCCTGTCTGGACTCACTGAGGTGAAGACTTCTGTGGTCTGCTGGATGGTGGCAATCTTCTTCCAGCCCCACTTTTCAAAGAGTTTCACCCGGGTGGGATTATGGAGTGTGGCGGATGGATGTGTTCGGAAGAACGTTGGAAAACGCTGTCGGTTTGACAGGGCTGGTGAGCTGGAGCCGTATGAGAGCTGAGGCAGAAGAATGGGAGGTGTTCATGCAAACTGAGGGTGCTAGGAGTGTCTTTAGCCCTTTCTTGGCTCTGATATTCCTCCCAACTCTCCAAACTTCCAAACCTTTGTTTTAGGAAAAGTGATTTTCAAAGAACACACACACCAATCTGAGTCCTCACCGGGGATCCCCATGGCTTCTTCAGGCAATGCTACTAGAAGGCAACCAGCCCAGGATTTCAGCTGAGTCCTCGCAGTGAGTCTCTCTCTCTAGTCCTCTTAAACATAACCACAATCCCACTACTTAGCATAGCCCAAAAGGATACGACCACCTTGCATACCACAATAAGGTTCCACATCCGGGCAGCCTCAGCTACAAGTGTGGAGACAGAACTGCAGCCAGGCATGAGGATGATCTTGATGGGGTCATTGTAAAGTAGTTCATACAAGTATTTGGTGGCTTGCCCTGGGTCACACTGAGGAAGGAAGGAGGAAATGAAGGCTGGCTCCCACCCCTTAACCCCCCCCCCCAGACACAGACACACACATACACACATACACACATCTTGCAATGCCTACTGTCCTGGACAACCGAGTGAACACCTTCCTCAATTATTCACTTCCATCTTTATTTCATTCTTCTTCCTATCAGGTTTCCAGTTTCTCCTTGTATTTAGCTCCCTTCTCTTATCTTCCTCCATCTAGAACCTTAGCCCTACCTACTACTGCATGTTCTTCCTTCCATTTTAATGCACATTCCGCCCTCCCCTTCTGATCAGCCTCAATTATCCCTAACCCCCCCCTTTGACCATCTCTGCCCCCACCCCATGTTCTATACATCTGCCCAGAGAGTCCACAGGAACACAAACACAATTCTCTCCAGATCCCTAGACAGCTTCCTCAATAAAATTTCCACCTTCAATCTGAGAGAACAGGAACAAGATCAGTAGGGGGTCTACTCAACACCCCATCCTTTCCTGCTGGGCCCTGACATTTGACAAGTCCATTAGAAAAAAAGGGGGGTGAGGAAGACTCTAAAATGAGTAAATAAATAGACCAGAACTCTCCACAAATCAGATGATGTTAGAGGTGCCTGAAGCAGACACCAAGAAAGCTGGAGAGCAAAAGAAAGGTAGGAGGAAAAATTGGGGGAGGAAGAGCTGGCTGTGGGTCCCCCCTACTGTCTGTTCCCCTCCTGCTGAAGTATGACATTACAGAACCTGCTGGAGTCCCCAAAAGAAGTGGAGAAGAAATGGCAACCAGTGGGGAGTCAGAACAGAGGGGCACAGGAGACTGGAGAGAGTGAACTTGGTGGAGGGGGTCAGGAAGGAAATAAAGAAGGCACCTGGAGTCCGTTTGCTCCCCACTGAGGCTTGACATTTGAGACACTGTGGGAAGTTGGAGACATGAAGCCCAGGGAGCCAGAAGAAGCTGAACCCAAAAAATGTACTATGAACTCAGCTACCTGCTCTGTTCTCTCACCCTGTCGAGGGCACAGCTCACCTGTATGGTTTGGAACATTTCCATGCCTCCTACTTAGCATCTTTACATTTTTATTTTTACCATTATAGGGTCCTTTCCAACTTACATTAGAGCGAATACTGTCCTCAACCCCCTAAGTGTCCTCCAATGTTTGTCTGAAGAAATTATTTAATATGAACAATGATACTCAGAAACCTACAGTTACATAAAACAGGACATGTGCAACCTAATGTGTGTGCCATGCTCTGCTTCGTTCTTACATACTTTCCTCCACACTATTTATCACTACAAAGTCCCTCCATCCAAAGAAAGGGTTTCCCTCTTACTAACTGCCAAGGGTCTAGACCTGTCCTCTGCCACACCCCCTCCCTCACGTCTACCTTCTTCTAGCCCCCACCCCATCTGCTTTCCAACACTTCTAGAAAATCACTGGTCCCCCATCCCAAAGCCTGCCCCATCTCTGCCTCTCAGTAGCTCCCCCCCTTACAGCCAATTATCTATTGTGCTCTCTTCCTATTTCCCTACCCTCACATGCATTCTTTTTTTCCCTGTGCCCTGCCATTCTTCCTACAGGCAACCTGGGGTAGCTGCAGGTAGGTGTTTTCTAGGCAGAACGTCTGAGGGTGAAAATGAAGATACTACTTGGGATTCCTTTCTTACTAAGGAGTTTGAACTAATGTTTTAAAAAAATGGTGATTCTTGTTCAGTGATGTTTGAGACCCACAGAAAGGCAACAACACAAAAAATTGTAAGTTTCTTCTCCAAGCCCCTAACAACCCTTCCCCTACCACTGTGCCCACAGGCTCACGTCTGCCCCCTTTGGAGGCACATGTCTATTTTTAGGTGCATACCAATGTTCCTCACACCCCAAGTATAAAATGGTCAAATCTCCCACCTATACTGTTTCCCTAACCTCAAGTCTGTGGAGCTACAAGTCAGAAAGGACCCAAACCTCCTTCCTTCTGTCATGTCAGTTCCCACTTAGGGAGACACCTGGGGGAAAAAAATGTCTTATTATAGACCATTCTTCACCATGACCCACTCTTCTCTATCCACTTCCAACCATACGTGATGATTCTCTTTTCAAATCCACTAGGCCTTGATAATAAAACCAGAAGCTAAAATCAGGATCCCAAGTTGCACAGGAAGCTCAGGGTTCTTCACTGTCCCCACCCTCCTCCCCACCCCCTCCCTTCTCCATTCTTTTCTGATCTCGATGTACACTGACTGTCCACCCCCAATGCTGTTGTGGGGGCTCTTTATGGACCCCAATACACTCTCCCAGTGCCTAAGCCCACCTCTTGACTATTACTGGTCGTTCCCAGAGCCATAGGGCACATTCTCACAGGAATTTCCCATAAGGTAGATGAGGCAGCCCTACCTTGCGATTTGTTTTGATAAAGTAGAACCTTCTTGTCCCTCTAAATCCTCCCCCTTCTCTCCCTATTCCTTCCAGGCCCAACCTACGCCAAGATTTACCTTGTTACCATGGTAAATTTTGTAAACCCCTGAGCCAGCTGCCCAGTTCTGACGTTCCTTCCAGCCCCCAAACCGGGCCAGAGATAGTTTACTTCAAAGGATCAGCACCTAAGACCCCCACCACCACCATTTCTGCAAGTCTAGAGTCGGGCCTTGAGAGCCATTGAGACACCCCCAAGCTCCTGCACCTCGGCGCGTCTCCAGCCAGTCACACTCGGGAGGGGTCTGCTTCGCAATCCCAAAGAGGATTCACAACCCTGGCCTTCCAGCACCCCAGCCACTATGTCCGTCACCCCGACTACCTTGCTGTCGTGGTGGATAAGCTTGAGCTCGTAGTCCGGCAAGATGTCCCTGCGGCTGTTAACGTCCTCCAGCGCCATCTCCACCGCGGGCTGGCAGGCCTGGCCCCCCGGCCAGCCCCCGCTCATGGGAAACAGCGCCCCGATGTATACTGCACGCCGTTCTGAGGAGGGGTGCGGGGGGACCCTCGGGTGAGGCCGCGGGAGATGGGGGGAGTGAGAGGCCCACACAGAAGCCACCCCAGCAGCCATCACCAGCAGAAGCGGCAGAGGCCACCCCACCGGGACACAGGAGCCCCCCGGGCCCATGGCGGGGAGGGGCGGGGGCGGCCTCCTTGGGGTTGGGGCAGCTCAGGGGGGACACTTCTTCTGGGAAAGGCTGCTGGGTGGGTTTCGGGGAGGCGCCTCCATCCCAGGTCTCATGGGGAGGAGGGGGTTGGAGCCCCGGGAAGGCAGAGACGTGGGCTTCCTAGGGCCAGGCGGCGATCGCTCCCGCCACCGCGGACTCCCCTCGCCGACTGACCGACCGACAGAAGGGAGGAGGGAGAAGAGGAGCTAGGAGGGGGGCCTTGACGTCACGGGCTGGGGGCGGGGACAGGAGCCAGCGCCGAGGCCCGGAGGGGAGGGGAGGGGAGGGGAAAGGATGCAGAGAGCAAGAAAGGGAGGGGTCTCCGCCTAAGAGCCTGGAGGGGAGGACACCGGGAGGATCTGGAATGTCAGAGGCTAAGCACAGAGCAAACTGAGAAGCAAGGGTGGGTTGGACAGGGAAGGCTGGTGACAGTGCTTAGAGGGGGGGCTTTGGGGAACTGGAGCGAAGGACTCAGGGTGGGAAGACGGAGTGATGAGAAAGGTTTGCACACAGATGCAGGCTGAGAAAGTAGGGGAAGGATCGTGTGGGTGAGGGAAGGCTTCGGGAAGGAAGGGTCTACGGAGGATTCGAGGCTCCGCGTGGGTGGCACGGGTGAGCAAGGCCCATGGAACCTCACCAGTAACACCTGGGTACAGGGTGGCTAGCATAGGTCCCCAAGGTCTGAAGGACCCCACGGAGGAGAGACCTGGGATCCCCGGCACGCGCTGCCCCCTACCGGGCTTGGGAGCTGAGTGGAGCCGAGATGGCCAAGCAGGGAGATTGGAGGGAGCCCTATCCGCGGAAAACTACGATTTGGCGGCAAGAAACAGGTAGGGAGGGGGGCCAGGCCGCAGACTAGAATGGGTTGGGGGACATAAGTAACAGGACACCCACAACCTACGGAAAGAAACCTGCTGGTGGAGGGTGGAGAGCGAGGGACGGGGACGGGACAGCAGTGCACGCGGGAAGGGTTTCTGGGCTCACCTGAGTGTGGCGTTCGATTCACTGGCAGCAGGAAAGACGGGGATCAGAGAAGAGTTACCAGTGGCGCCCAGCTTCCCAGGCCTGATCCCCAGCCCCCTCCCACACCTGTTCATGCGGAGCGGAGACTGCGATGAGGGAAGGGTGCCTGGGGATAAGAGCAAGGCGGGGCTGGGGGTCAGGACTTGGTGTTTTATTTTTCAAAGGACAACAGAATTTGTGCCAGCAAGTAAAGGGGGTGGGTTATAACTTGTTTTTGTAGAGCTTGAATATTATAAAAAAAAAAAATCTATATAGTCTCTTAAAGAAAAAATACTACAAATACAATTGGTTTTTAAATGATTGCTATTTAAATACCTTAATTTAGTAAATTCAAAAGTTGGCTAGCATATGAACACATTCTTAAAAGCTCAAAACAAGGGCTTAGTCAAAACTGAGGAACACTGTAGCTTAATTTCCATTCCAGAAGAGAAGAGTATATTCAAAAATTTGGGTGCCCAGAAAAGGGAGACATTTGAAGAAATAGACAAAGAGTGGGGCAAAGAGGTGGCAGACACAAAAGCAATTATTCCCTTAAGGAATGACCAAGGCTGTAAAAGGTATACAAAAGGCCCAGTCTTCCCATGTGCCCTGGAGTTGTCTGGTCATTCTGCCCTCATTTTTGCCTCTTCCATATGTTTTCAATCCCAGATCTCGCCGATTATTTTTCTAAATGTAAAGTATGATTTCTGAATATTTACAGTAATTCCATTATAGAATGGATATTAAAGGATCAATTCTAGAAGAGTGATGCATAGGATGTCCTAAGTCTACAGAAAGGGGTTAGTGTCTCCAGGAGAAAAATCCGAGTCTTTAAACTTTAAAAGATGGTGTGTGGGGTGACATTAACGAAGAAAAAGTGAAAATAAAAGGCCCAAGATTTGAAGGCAGAAAAACACGTACTAAAGGGAAATGGAGGGGGAGCCCAGCAAAGTAAATAAAAAGGATTGTGGGGCCAACTCTGAGGCAGGTGAATAGTGGAAAGAGTTGGGCTTTTACCTCTGTCTTTTCAAAGTCCTCCCCAACATTCTTCTTAACACTCATTTACCCCCCTCTATCCATTCCCACCCCACTCCCAATCTAGTGCAAGCAATCTCATCAGCTGCAGGCAGGCAGCTGTTCCCCTCACCCTGGCAGTGGGGCTTGGGGGTGCTCCACTGGCCCTGACTACAGATGCTCCGGGAGCTGCCCACCAGATGGAAGTCGGGGTCACATCGGAAATCCACCCGGGCTCCATCCAGAGCTGGGAGGTCCCCACCCGTCAGGAAAACTTTCCCATTTTCCAGGGTCAAATAAGACTTGGAGCAGATTCGGACTGTAAAGAGACAGGAAAATAAGAAGAAAGGCAAGTTGTAGAGGATTTCCCCTCGGGAGTTCAGGGAACTCTGGGTCTGGGTCTGGGTTCACAAGTATCCTGCTCCACAGGAAATCGGGTGTGCAATGGCTACGCCTCCCTACCTTCCTCCTTTCTCCCCATCCCTAGTATCCACATTTCTATCAGGGGAGGAAAAAAAAAGCAATTCTATTGTAAGAACCCAAGGTGGAGCTATAAACACACAAAGTAGGAGATGCTCACAGCACAGTAAAGTGAGTAGTTTTCTGCCTTTGAAATGTGTAGATGTAATTAAATTTGGACGCATGATCAGGCTTGCTTTTCTTATTATGGCTGGTCTATAATACTAATAAACTGGCTTATATAGCCATTCAGTTGGAGACAAAAGTGTCAGAAAATATGAAATCTTTTTTATAACTTATAAAAAAAATCTCCCACTAATGATCCTCAAAGAATTCAGATGAAAAATCAAAGTTATTTCATCCAATGATCAGTACCCTAATGAAGAGGATGCAGTGAATGTGCTGGCCGCTAGCTTGCTTCCTCCCACCAACTGCTCACAGCAACACCCCTCCTCCTACATAGTACTCATTCATTAAACGTGAATTTGTGAATTTGTTTCCACTGTATTTAAACTGCTGACTTGCAAAATAACTATGGCTGGTTTGCCACTTAGGAAAGGAATGGCCTGAAGGAAGGGGGAGGGGGCTTCCCAGGCTACTCACCACAGCGGCTGGGTGTGTCCATATCGGTCCAGGAGCCGTTGGCCAGGCACTTTCGCACCTTTGGCCCCACCACCTCGCGCTCCCCCCGGCATACATATTCAATCTCATAGTCCACAGGCAGGAAGTTGATGGCCTTCACCTGGTCGCGAGTCAGGCCGCGGTACCTGATGCCCCCTTCCCAGGGCGGGTGTATGATCTGGCAACCTGAGAGCGAGCGGGAAGGCAGCGCCGCAGTGGAAGAAGGAAGAGCAGGGCGTGGTCAGTGGTAGGGCCCGGGATGGGAACAGGAACGGGGTGGGGTGGGAGGAGGACAGGAAGGTGGGAACGGGGACAGTTAGGAACCCCAAGCTGCAGAACCCGGAGTCACGGGCTAGGGCTAAAGCTGATGCAAGAATCCACCGTAGAGAAGTGTAATGGAGAAAAACCGCTAAGAAGAAACCATAAGGGCTGTAGTGTTGGTGGTTAAAATGGGGGATAGGGCTAAAGAAGGATCTGGGAGCTGAATGAGAAGAGGACCACACACGCTCATCTGAGCAACGAAGTGGACCATAGGAGGGGGGCGCTGTAGTAACGTGGGGCCCAGAAAGGAAGGTGGAGCTGAGAAGATAATTCGGGGTCACAGAAAAGCGGTGTAGTGTGGCAACGTGAGGCAGAGGAAATGGGTGCTGGTGGCGATGCGGGGTGACAGAAAGGAGGTCAGGAGTAGTGAAGTGGCTGCCGGGCCGGGGGGTGGGGTTCTGACGCGACAGTGATGAGGATAAGGAGACGTGCAGGGAAAGGGGCCGGAGGGTGGAAGAGATCCGGGGCGCCGGAGGAGGAGGGTGCACCTTCCGAGGTGGCGTTGGGGGTCTGCGCCCCGCCTGCGCCCAAGGGGCGGAGGAAGAGAGGCACCAGCAGCAGCAGCAGCATCTGAGGAAAAGGCGGCCGTGAGAGCACGGCGGAGCCCGCCGGCAGCGGCCTGGACCAGCCGACGGACAGACCTTGCTCTGCGCGCCTCCCAGGCTCCGACCGCGCGGTTCGGGACGCGGAGGGCGCCCCGCGGAGGAGGCGGGGGCGGAGCCGCACAGGCTGGGGGAGAGGAGAGGAGAGGAGGAGAGAGCGCCTGTCCCCACCCTCCTCCGGCCTCCCTCGGCCCCCCACCCTCCCGGGACTCCACCTCCTCTCCGCGGCCCCGGTGACTAGCGCAAGCCCAGCTTACCCAGGCTCCCGGGTCCCGGCTGCCCCAACGCTTGCCACTTGCACCCGACCCGCAAACCCCCTGCCCTGTGCCCACCGATCTCCCCGCGCGCCCCTGTTCAAGCTCGGTTCCTGGGGCCCTGCTCTTACCTCGGTGCCCGGTCCCGCTCCCCGGCTCTCCCCGGGCCTCAAGGCCCCAGGCCCGGCCGTTGCTCCCCGTTCTCCCTCCCGGTCCTCCAGCTTCCCCTCCCCCTGTCCTTCTTATCTAAGGGCGGGGGCTCCAGCCGGCCGGGGTCTCTCCCCTCCTCTCTCACTACCCGCAAACCCCACCCCCGTCTCTCCTTCCCCGGGGCGACGGCGGCCGCGAGAGCGCGGAGCCGGGAGGAAAGGAGGCGGCGCCGGGGACCGGGGGAAGCTCTCGGGCGGAGGGAGAAAGGAGGGTGCAAGGGGAAGACAGGGCGGGGGGAAGGGAGGGGGAGACCGAGAGCGGGAGCCTCCCACAACCCGAGCCCCGGGAGCCGCCCCGGATCCCGGCCCCGCCCTAGACCGCCCACGGCGCGGGAGGGAGTAGAGGTAGAATGGAGGGTACCGGGGTGCTCACGCACTCGGGCGGGGACTGAGCGCTGCCGAGGGACCTGCGGCTGGACTGCTGGAGGCTGGTTGTGCGGAGCTGGGGGGCGGGGGGAGCTGGCACAGAGACTGAAGCCTGGATGAAGGTGGAGAAAAGGATGTTTGTACAAAGAGAAGGACGACAGACCTGGATCCTGGCGAAAGGAGGGAAGCAGATGCTAGGGGCCTGGAAAACAGACCTTGGAAGAGAAAGGAGAAGCCCGGGTCAGAAGGGCAACTGAGGGTAGAGAGAGCTGCGGGAGCCTCCTAAACGGTAGAAAATTGGGGTAGGAGAGCCGGAACTGGGAGCCAAGGGTGGGTCCGTGGTCCAGCGGTAAGCTTCTTGCCGGTTTAAGGCAGGGAGCAAAAGACCCAGGACATTAAGGATAGAAACCGAGGTAGATGGAGAAAGAAGGGGACATAGAGAAAGAGAACCTCCAGGTGAGCAGGAGCCTGCATTATCATACACACTCCGACCAGACCAAATACCAGGGGTTCTTGACTGAAGGTAAACTGGAGGTCCTGGCAGAGAGGTCTGACAGCTTAGGCGCCCGCGTTGCAATTGTCCTTACTAATGATGATGGACTGAAAGATGAGAAAGGGAGTCCTGCTAGGAAAAAAAGAAAGGAAGGACACTCCTTTGCGGCTAATTCTCCCAGAAAGGTGAGAGGAAACCAGATATTGTGAGACCCAGGAGAACTGAATCTTTCAACCTTCAAATCCTATAATTAGAACAAATATTTGGAATGACTCCTAAACTATGAACTAATATTCAGAGATTGATTACATCACTTCCTTGTGCACATGACTAAAAGATCAAAATATTTCCCCATGTATATTGAGGAAATAAAAGCCTAGCAATTTTTAATAAAATAACATAAACAGTATTTTAGTGCATGTTTGCCCAAATCCACTCAAAGCAGGAAGATGCTTATACTTCTCCGTAGAGGTGTAACTTCTATCAACACACAATGACACAGGTGCACAGCCAGTGACTCAACTACCTCTGGCATGTTGCCACCAATGAAATGACTTCAGGAAATGTTGAGCAACTCTTGGTAGCAAAGTCAAGCTTCCCTAAACTCACACAGAACTGTAATTGTATTCCTAGAAAGTTTGCTGCATATTCAGACCATTAAAAAAAACTATTAAGTTCTAGGCTCAGATAATTAAACTCAAGCTTTCACCTACATGAAAGTCCTAGGGGACTTCTGAAGATCTGAATAAGAAAGAACTCCTTATCTGGCAGGGGATAGCTTTTACACCTGTCCATAAGTAAGTGCATGCCCCTAACACCACTAGATACAATAAAAGAAATCCCACACACTTTTAAATATTGCCTGAAGAGAAACTGAGTACCACTGGACTAGACAGTGAGCAAAGGAGAGTGGGAAGGATTTCTACCCACTAGAAGTGACAGCCACCCTCCTCTGAGTGGCCTGCCATCTCAATAGGACAAAACCAAAGAAATGTAGCCAAGTGAAGTTATAGACACCAGCAAGAGACACTCAGACTATCAGAAAGAAGAACTACCTGACTGTGTCAGGTCTGAAGGCTAGTCCTTCTATCTGGCCATATACCTATCTTGGGTGTTACTGTGTGATCCTGGCAAAACTGAGTTCAAAGACTCCTCCTCAGACACCGGAGACCCTGCTACAGTGGAACATTTGAGGAAACATGCTCACAAGGATCACAAAGTACTCTCAAAAATCTCTGTAAAAGTATTCTGATATGCTCACCTCTAGAACACTGTAGCTGCCATTTTCTCCTTTTATACTGTTTCATTCTCGAGCATAATTTTCAGAATTCCTTGTATTCCTCAGGACATCTGTTTAGATCCTTCCCCTAATTACAATGTGTTAGCCCTGTTCTTCTCACAGATGTGAGATACAGTATTAGGGATGAATTTAGGGGCTTCATACATACTAAGTACCCATTACACCTCCAGCCTTCCACTTCCTCTTTTCCTTTTATAACAAGTACAAAAGTTCTCTCTTCTAGAAAGGTCCTTGGGTACAATCTTTTCTACACAAGATGTACCTTTGCAACGCTATCTTCTTTGCAGTTTTTCACCATTTTCCATGGAAATAGTAGGCTTTTCTACTTTGATTCCCTGAGAATGGCCAATCTTCTTGTTAATTTTATTTCCCTTATTTCCTTTCCAGTTCCTTTCCTCCACCCCAGAAAGCATAAAGCTTCAAAGTATCAGAAGCCATGAAAACACAATAACCGAAGTAGCCTGATTTGATGACCTATAAAATGCTGGGCTTTTTGTGTAGACACCATCTAATCCTCACACCACCATGCAAAGTAGATAGATGTTTATTTATGCTCTTATAGTGAACTACTTTAGAGAAGTAAAAAGCAAACCAGGGTAGCACAGCGAGAAGTCAGCAGAGCCAGTATTTGAAATCTAGCTCATTACTTTACATCCATATTAACTTTTTTAGACAGTTTCACCTTGAGACTTGGAACTGATTATATATAACAGGATAGCCTTTGACTTGTGGCAATCCAGCCTCTCTGGCTTGAGTGCTGGGGTTTCAGTTATGTACCACCATGCCTAGACTTATTTTCAATTTTTTCATGCTGCATTTCAAAGTTTAGTTTTGCCAAGCATCATAGTACACATGAATAAGCCTAGCACTTGGAAGAGTGAGTCTGAAGGATTACTAATTCAAAAGCTGGTCTGTGTCACGAAGAGTTTGAGGCCAAACTGACCTAAAAAAGAAAAAAAAGTTAGAGTTGAGTCTTTGTTTTGTGTTTGTTTGATTGTATGGTTGTGTTGTTACTGTTCTGTTTGGAGTGTTGTGTTTTTTGTTTTGTTTTGTTTTGTTTTGTTTTGTTTTACAGAGAAGGCCTTAAGTATGTAACCCAGGCTGGTCTCAAACTCTCAAATTTTGTGGGGAATAAAGGATAACCTTAATCTCCTAATCCTCTACCTCCTGAGTGCTGGGATTGTAGGCATATGCCACTGACACTGAAACCCTAGTTTGGTTTTGGTACACTCCTGTCCTCCAAAGTTCACCCCCCACAGCATTCTCCTTCAAAGGCTAAACCGAAGTTTTTATTGTTCTGTTTTCTTGCCTGATAAGGAGTAGGAAGAATGTAAAAGACAAGATGGCCTCATTTATAAGGTGAAGGACCTGTCTTCAGGGAGTTTTCTGTCCCATACAACGTGTGCTCTTTAGAAATGTACATATGATAAGACTTCAAAATTAAGACATCGGTCTTATTTACACTCTGGGCATCACTGCTTCCTCTTGTGTGTGTGTTAAACTAAACACTTGCAGAGAGGTTTGTGGTAAGTAGTGCCTATGATTGTAGGCACTTGGAGGCTTGAGGCCAGAGAGATTTTATGAGTTTGAGGTCAGCCTGGGCTACATAGTTCTAGGCCAGGCTACTGGACTTCAGTGTGAAACATTGTCTCACATCCCTACTCAACTCTACCTCTCAAAAACTCCCAGGAATGTATTGCTGACATCTCTGGAAGCTTCTACTGCTTCTTCACAGATGACACATTTCTAGTTAAATCATACTTGTGAAAGAGACACACAAGCTCCTCTTCCTACCCCCGCCCCCATAAGCTGAGGAATCCAGCCCAGGCCTTGTGTGTGTTAGGCAGTCATTCTCCCACTGAGCCAAATACCAACCCAAGTTTTCTCTATAAAAACAGTAATAACCTTCCAAAATGGCCCAAATGATGCTGAATATTATCACAAACTATGCATTAGGACTCAACAGATGATCTGGGGAAGCAGGGTACACAAACATTTAGACCATGGCAAGTGTGTGTTCTTGATACTTCTGGCCATTGATTCTCTGCTCCAGCATAGAACACAGGAAGATTTAGGCAACTGATGTTGTGCCTTCACTGTCACACACAAGTAAGCCTCATCTAGAATTCACAAAACTTCAGTGGAATAAGAAAAACACACCATGAAACCCTACCTCTAGCTCACATCTCCCTGTCTCAGGGACACTCAGAACTAATAACCAGGCTACCACGTTGGCAGTGTGATTTGCCTCTATAAATAATAACTCCACAAGTAAGCTCTTATGTAATAAGTAAATGAACACAATGTAATTAAGTGTTAGAGTAACCAAAGCAATAAGTGAGTAACACTTATATTTACAGTATAAATGAGTGTAGGCTAACTGACCTAGACCAGGCTCAGTTTTTACCAATACAAATTCAGTGAGCATGAATACTCCCAGAACTAAGAATTATATTATATTATGTTATATATTTTATATATAATGTTCATAGTTAAGGCCAAAAGATGGCTTCATGAGTAAAGATACTTGTTGCCAAATCTGACAACTTGAGTTTAATTCCCTGGTCCTACATAGTAGAAGGAGAGTGAAATGAATCTCAAAAGTCATTCTCTGAGCTCTATACACATGCTTGCACCTACACACAGACTTACACTCAGGTACACAATTAAAATTAAAATAGCCAGACAATGTGACATATACCTTTAATCACAGCACTCTATGCAGAGATAGTTCAAAGCCAGCCTGGTCTTCATAGTAAGTTCCAGGCCAGCCAAGGATACATAGTAAACCCCTATCTCCAAAAAATAAAATAATAAATAAATAAATGAAATATAGGAGATAGATAGATAGATAGATAGATAGATAGATAGATAGATTCGATTTTGAAACTCATAGCATGCACAATTATATTTCTGCATTAAATATAAGATTCTTCACTTTGGATGAATTAAATAAATTCTGTAAATGGCTTCATACATGATATTTCCATAAAATGTAAGTCTGTATGGATTTTGCCACCAAATAAATGAGAAACAAAACTTTGATTTTTAGATTATTGGCAAGTTTGGAAATGCAGAAAACTATATGTGAAACTAAGTTTATAAATATGAGAAGTTATTTGCAAATGGATATTTTAGGAGTCAAATGAAGAAAGCTGAGGCAAAAGACTAAAATTCTATGTGGTGGGACTGTTCTCTGTATAATCCTGTAAATAAAGAAGCTGTTTAGCCTGTGTAGAGCACCATACAAGTGAATGGCAGACTCAAAGAAAAGACAGGAGAAGGAATGTGGAGTTAAGTCAGACTCCATCCAGCCTCAAAAGAAGAAACATACAGCACCCAGGTGAGCTAGGAGCCATTGGGCCACATGGCAGGTAGAGTAATGGAAATGGGTTGAATTAAAATGAAAGAGCTAGCTAGCAATGTGCCTGAGACATAGGCCAAACCGCATGAAATTATTATAAGCGTGTGAGTCATTTTGGGGGGTGGGGTGATAAAAGCCATAGGCAGGTCCGAACTTCTGGCCCGAACAGGGTCAGAAGTTGTTTACAACTATTCCATTCATGGACACACCATAAAACTTTCAGCAAGGATCCCACACAGGCCTTGTCTATGAATCTAACCAAATCCACACCAATGAGCCTATTGCAGCAAAGCAGACAGGTTCTATCCATGTCCAAAGAACCACATAAGCCATTGAGATCCTAGCGGAGGAGAAAGCCAGGAACAGGTGTGCCACTAGCTCTGCTTTAGCAATTGAGAGTAAACAAACACCTGTTGGGTTTACGCCTCTTTCCTGTCTTTCCAAACCGTCACTCTGAAACAACAGTATGATTCATACACACCTTCAGATGCTTTCAGTATTTGTTACACTTGAATCTGTGTGGAAACAGGATACCTTAATGGTGCTTAATTTAAACCATGTTCTCTTCTAATTCATTCTTAGTATCTCTCTCTCTCTCTCTCTCTCTCTCTCTCTCTCTCTCTCTCTCTCTCTCTCTCTCTCTCTCTCTCGTGTGTGTGTGTGTGTGTGTGTGTGTGTGTGTGTGTGTGTGTGTGTGATTGTGTGTTTTGCTGAAAACATAACCCAGGACTTTGTACTTAGAGCTAAGCACTCTGCAATGAGCTACATTCCCCAACCCCATTCTTTTGTTTCTTTATAATAATCTTTACATGTCAGATGAGAAAACTGGAACTCAGAAATTTTAAACATGGCCTGTGAGATAACTGAGCAAGTAAAGTCACCTGTCACTAGGCCTGAAGACCTGATATTGAGGAGGAACATATTTGAAGTACAGAAACAACCCCAGCAAGTTTTCTTCTGGCCTCCATCTTCTTGTACACACACACACACACACACACACACACACACACACACACACACACATACACACACACAATAAATAAATATGTGAAAAATGAATAAATGAATGAACTAGTTATATATACTAGAGAGATTGATCACTTGGTTGTGGGAGATACTCCAATGTAAGTTTAGCTCCACACCTGACACAGAAAAAAAATAAAACTTTCTGACATAAATACTGCTATTTTCATTCTATTAATAAGAAACTCAAACTCAAATCCATGTGACATGGAGAGATGAAAATACTGACTCCAGAGACTCTACTTGACCTGAGGTGCAGCCATGGGAAACATCGCTCCTAGTCTGTGTTCCTGAGACATTTCTGTGTATCTATAGTACTGCTGTAGGTAAATCTACTGGGGTTATAGTTATCTGGGTAACAGTTCTTCTGGGAATAAATTTACCTTTCAGTAGAGCTGCCAGCAGTGTGACTGGGCTGTAGGCAGAGTCCTTCTCTAGCAGGTTCCATTCTTGGTTACCTGTATATCATCTTCTATCAATTTTTTGCTTATTTGCCTCATTTATAGTTGCTAGCCAGGATGCTGTCATGCTAAGTACCTGGCTTCCTGCCCAGCAACTCTCGCTTTTAGGAAACTGAAGCTTTTTCCCAGCATTTGGAAGTGGCAGAATCTCTGGGTCCTGAACCAAGCACTGCCCTCTGACCATGTGGTATGATTTATGGTGTATACACAAGGTCTACTGCACATAGCTGTGCTAATTGTGGCCCAAGTCACATTACTACTGCAGTAAGACATCCCTTACAGGAAGAGGGCCTAATCAATCCTCCTCTCTCTTTTCTTGCCTCTGTTTTTCCTCCCCCCACGTTCTCTCCTGTTCTCTCCTCTTCCTCCATTTTTGTTTTGGTTTTGAGGATCTAATGTGGCCCTGGCTGGCCTCCAACTGTATATCCTCCTCCTTCCTCAGCCCCCTGTGTGCAAGGATTATAGGTGTGCACCTCTGTGTCTGGCTATTATCACTCTGCTTGCTCCCTGAAAGTCCATCAAAGGATCATGGTTCTTGAGCTTATCCCAAGCTCCTGCTTCAAAATCATGAACATGGGTAGCGAATGTTTACCTGTACCAGGGTCCCACTTTTATTCTCTGTGGATAAGTCTTGCCAGAGGATAAATAATTGCTAGAAAAGAGGAAGGCCTTGAGATGATGAACCCTAGAAGGTTTGTCTGCCAAAATGACAGGAAGAATGTACCACACAAGTGTTCCTGAATCATCATCTTGCCCTTTTCCTAAAGAAGTTAGGAGATGTTGTCCCTAACTCTAGAAGTCTATGAGTCAACAGCACAAAGTCAGTACTGGTTAATGTGTGAGAAATGAGAAGATAAGCTAGACATACTGCTCTTACAAAAGACTACAGTTTGTTGCCCAGGAGTTATGTTGTGGCCAGCTCACACTCCCCTTGTAATTTCAGCTCCAGGAGATCTAACACATTCTTCTAGCATTACATACAAGTGCACAGACCCCATACACATATACATAATTTCTTTTTCATATATAAACCTTTCTATTATTTTCTCATACAATATATTTTGATCAAATTTCTCCTCCCCCAATTCTTGTCAGATTCTCCCCACCTCATTACACACTGAATTTCATTTTCTTTTTCTCTCTGTGTAAATAAAAGGAAAATTAATACAAACAAACCCAATAAGATAAAAGTAACAAAAAAGCAAAACAAAAAGTCTACAAAAATGGAATCAGTTTTGTGTTCATCAACTACTTCTGGGCACAAGACTGCCTGGGAGTGTGGTTGACATACCCAGTAACACTTCTATAGTCTCTTAGTACACAAGCAACCTCTGTGTGTGTGTGTGTGTGTGTGTGTGTGTGTGTGTGTGTTTAAGATAAGGTCTCACTATATAGATCAAACTAGTCATAAACTGTAGGCAATTCTGTCTCAGCCACCAGAATGCTGGAATTACAAGTGTGTGCCCTTCTTGTAAAGTTCAATTACTTAATTAGCCCATTAGATGGCATTAGTTACAAGGCAACTCTACATGAGATGGAGTAAATCTAAAGAGCAAATGAATTTCCAGTTTTGTTTGTTGTATAACATGTTTTCAAAAGATCATTATTATAAAGTCCATATGTTCACTGTGAAAATATATCAAAAACATTAAATAAAATAAAAAATAAAATTTTCATTTCTGGTAAGCTTCAAGGCAGCTTTTAGCTCTGTTTTAAATACAATAGTATATACATATAAACTCTTAGTTAAACCCATTTTAGCAGGGCTCTGAAAGTTGGGCATGATGACAAAAACCTGTAATCCCAGTATTTGAGAAGTAAAGACAGGAAAATCAGAGTTTATAGTCAACTTTAGCTATGCACCTAGTTTAAGGCCACAGAGGCTACATTGAACCCTACAGAGAAGAGGTAGTGGGGTTTTACTGAGATTTTTGAAATGCCTGTTCTGTTTAAAACATTACTAGTAGGGTAACAGTAACTAACTCAAAGTCACTATGGCCACATCAACCCTACTTCCTATTATATATTATATCATTCAGCTCTACCAATTGGAGTTAAGGTTCCAGACTCCGTATAGTTCCCCTGCTTCCCTCAGTCATCAGACTATGCTGGCTTAATTTCTGTGGTATAAGTCCACAACTAAGTCACCAGTGCCATGACTTAAGAATCTTATTATTGTATTACTTACCTGTAGTCTCAGCTTGTCGGGGACAGTTAACTGGGACTGTGTCTGCTTCTGTCATCCTTACCTCCTAACCTGTAGCTGCCATGCGTGAGTGCATGTCTGTCCAAACTGGCTGGCTAGTATCCAGATTGCCAATGCCTGCTGCATTTAGATCTTTACTGCCTAGATCATGGAATTCAGCCTGATGGCCAGATGCCAACTAAAAAGACCATTGAAGGTTTTCTTCAGCATCTTCAGAGAGATAGGTATATGGCAAGCATATGCACAGGGCAATGTTCCTACACCTGGAACCCACAGTTATTGATGAAATTTTCACTGGTACCTACTATCAGCTCTTCCACCCTGAACAGCTGCCAATAACTAAGCCCTTGACTTCTACATCATTGGCAAAGAAATCACTGACCTGGTCTTGGTCTGAATTCACAAGCAGGCTGACCAATACATGGGTCTTTAGGGCTTCTTGGTTTTCCACAGCTTTAGTGGAGGAAATGGCTCTGAGTTTACCTCCCTGATGCTGGAGTGACCTTCTGTTGATTACGGAAAGAAGTCTAAGCTGGCATTCTCCATTTATCACCACTCCCAGGTTTCTACCTCTATTGTTGAGCCCTACAATTCCATCCTCATTATTCATACAACTTTTGAGAACTCTGATTGTGCTGAGGCCTAGGTTCATCTAAGCCAAAAATTTGACCAGATGTATGTCAAGTGTGACAGTGTTCAGGTATGTGGGTGATGGCATAAAGGAAGAGGAGTTCTCTGAGGCCTGTAAGGATGTGGCTGCCCTACAGAAGGATATAAAGAGGTTAGTGTGAATTCTGTTGAAGGAAAGGGTAAAGAATACTAATTGATTCCTTTTACTCCTGTATTATATCAAACACCCAGAACTTCAAGTTCCACAAAGGCTGATAGTAATCAGTATTTCCAATTAAGTTTTCTTCATTCTGTGATCTTGTCTGTCTTTTCTATAGGGATCTGTAAGGATCTTCTATATCTCAAGGTAAAAGCTTTAAGGAGCGGGAAGTGGGGAGGAAGTAATCTTACAATCAAAATAAGAACATGAGATAGGAGGCCTCATGAGGTTTACATATCAAGTTCAAGAACAGCCAGAACTACACAATAGAGAGAATTTATCACACAAAGAATAAAGAGAAGAAGAGGAGGAAGTAGAGGATGGGAGCAATGAAAACATTTTATGCACATGTATGAAACTGCAGATATAAATATGTTAACATAGAAGGTTTTTTACTCTTTAATGTGACTTTTTTTTTAGGTACAACTATAACTATATGCCTGCTCTACCTAGTAACTTGGTAATGTCAGCCACTCAGAATACTGCTGAGAATCAAGGACAAATGAAAATTATACTACTCCACTTAGTCAAGATGGATGTTATAATTTACTCAGCAAGAAATATGCTGGGCATGGTGACATAGAACAGTAGTCCCAGCACTCAGGAGCAGAGAAGGGAGAGCTGGCACAAGTTTGAGACCAGCCTGATCTACAAAACAAGTTCTTGGCCAACCAGGGCTATGGAGTGAGACCCAGCCTCAAATAAATAAATCAGGAGGGAGAAGCAGCTCAGTTGGAATGGTGTTTTCTAGCATGCCTAAAGTGTTGGGTGTTTTGCTTTGCTTTGTCTTCGGTCCCCAGCACTGTACAAACCATATATATGATACATGATTGGAATTCAAACACTTGGGAAATAGACGCAGGAGAATCAAAATTTCAAGAAGACACTCAGCATTCTAGGCCATTTCAAATACAAACAAAAAAGTGCCAAGTAGCTAGACTTAATTTTGCACCAAATAACTAAGATTACATCGTGACTAAAGTAGACTGGACAGTTTTTGTAAAATCTGTCATTTTCTTGTCTGACCCTGGGATGATCCTTTCTTCAACAGCCTTGGGGCTGAGAGCTTCAGGTCCAGGAGAACTTGGCAGATGCAGATGCACAAAGAGAAATGCAGGTGCACCTGTGTAGAATGTTTTCTTCCTGGAGGAGAAAGCTTTAGGAACTGACCTGTGAATGTTAGAAGCTGTAGAAATGGATGTGGAGAGCACTAAGAAAGGGGTCACGGTGTGGTGAGGAAGAACTAACTAAGGTACCCTCCTTTGTGCCTGGCTCCTGAAAGGTAACCAAAGCTGTTTTATCACAGGTCAAACACCACTTCCTTCCTCCTACCCACACCTTTCTTCACCCAGTCTTTTGAAAATACCTTGTTTAGGGCTGCCAGTGTAGCTCAGTAGTATAGCATTTGACTAGCATGTCTTAGGCCCCTAGTCTCCATCCCCAATTCTGGGTGTAGGGGGAGAAGGGAGGCTAGGAAGGTAAAACTGCTGGTGTTGACATGGGGTTAGAATTAGGAAGGTGTCTAAGGCAAAAAAAAATCACTGCTTGAAAAGAATTGAATGTGAAAATTAGAGATGAGATGGTAATTTTGACTGTGGTTTGTCTGTTTGTTTATCTGCTTGAGAAATAAATTTACTTAGCCCAGGCTGGCCTCAACTCTCTGAGGCTGGCCTTGCATCCCTAACCAAAAACAGGACTTTCTGCATGCTATCAACTGAGCCTTATTTATTTATTATGTATACAGTATACAGAAGAGGGCACCAGATCTCATTATAGATAGTTGTGAGCTACCATGTGGTTGCTGGGAATTGAACTCAGGACCTCTGGAAGAACAGTCAGTGCTCTTAACTTCTGAGCCATCTCTCCAGCCCCATACCTGCTGCTTCTTGTCAGTTATCTTTTTAATATAATACTTTTGTTGATTCATTGAAAACTGCATACATGCATACTATGTATTTTGATCATGTTCATACCCTGACTCTTTCTGACCCATCCTCTCTCATTCTTTTCACAAGTTTTTTGAGGTTGACAATGTAAAGAAAGGGTGGGGTGTTTGTGGTTTATTCTTTTCAAAAACTTATTCTGTTATACGTCTCTCCTCACTTTTACATGTTTAGAAGAAGGAGAAAATGGGGTGGGGTTAATGTCCAGGGAAATATAAAAGAATCTTTCCCTCATAAGCTAACATTCTGTACACGGGTTCTGAATAGTATATCTTTGTTTCTCTGAGAGCTAGGCACAACACTTAGCACTTTATGTGCCTCGTCTCACAGAACCCTCTGTCTCATAAAGTGAGTGGAATAGTGCTATAGTGCTAACCCCAAAGATGAGAGGAGGAAGACCACCAGCCCAAATCATCATGGCTAAATTAATTAAGGCACGCGATTAATTAAAGCAAGCTTTTTTTATTTATGTACTCAGGCTACCTCACTCTAAGGCAGTGTTCAAGAGGTCAGCATTGGTTGTGAGGAAAACAAGGCATTAATACCTCAGGAGCAGGGGGCTTCCAAATAGGGGGAAATAGGCCAGGTTACAGAAGCAGAACATAACAGGTGGAAAAAAACAGAGCAACAGGTAGTTGTTGTAGAATATTATTTTAAGATGTGTTACATTTGTATATGCTGTGGAACATTCGTTTAATGATGTGAAGATGTGTTGCATTCTTTTATGTTGCATTTGTTTTAACTCTGTGAAGCTGTGTTACTGTGCCTGTCTAAAACACCTGATTAGTCTAATAAAGAGCTGAATGGCCAAGAGCAAGCCAGGAGAATGAATAGGCAGGGCTGGCAGACAGAATAAAAAAGAGGAGGAGCAATCTGGGGAGAGATAAAGGAGCAAGAAAAGGAGGACTCGGGGCCCAGCCACCCAGCTACACTGCAAGCCACGGAGTAAGAAGTAAAAAAAAAAAAAAAAGACATGTAGGATAAAGATTAAAGCCCAGGAGCAAAAGATAGATGGGATAATTTAAGAAAGGCTGGCAAGAAACAGGCCAAGTTTAGGCTATACATTCATATGTAACAATGAGCTTCCATGTGTGGTTTATTTGGGAGTTGGGTATCGGGTCCCCCAAAAAGTAAAGAGTAAAAAAACCAGCCAACTACAGGTAGTCATAATGTAGTCATAACTAAAGGTAGTCATAGGTGGTCCTATAACCTTTTGAAACAAAGGTAGGGTTGCAAGGTGGTTATAAACAACTTTTTGAAACAAAGACATGATTGTCATTCCTGAACCAGGCAGTACAGAACAATTTTGTAGATAAGGTTACAGGTGGGGCATAGCACAATCCTTTAAAAAACAGAGGTTTACTCATAAAGAGGAATAAATCTAGTTTGTCTTTACTGTAAGATGGCTTTTAAGCCTCTGATGGAGGCAGGCTGGTTCTTCAGTAATTCCTGTTTCATAAATTCAGAAATTAATGTTTTTAAGATGCAGGACCCTTGAGCTAGTCTCAGACGTTGGTCAGTCAGCTAGGAAGGTGTGGACATGGGATCCGCATCTGAGAATTCCACTTCTGAAAGAAACAAGGCCCCTCATATTAGAATGAGAATTCAAAGAGCTCTAAGAATTCCAGGCCCATTGTGTGGTTTTCTCTACTAGGAAAATGGACTGGAATGGGCTATAATTAAGAGGTAGAGTGCCTGCTGGTCTTTCAGATCCTGGATCGACCCCCCAGAAAACAACAGAGAGAGCCAGAGAGCCCTTTTAAGATGGTCTCTAACGTGACAGCAGCTCGGCTGGGAAACCGCCCCGCACACGGTTGCAGGAGTCAGAGCATCCATTGTGACTGACAGCGAGTCTGGGCTCCACAGCCTGGGTCGTGATGGCTCCAGGATTCAAACTGCACAGAAACAGAAACGAAGTGGACAGTGGAGGAAAAGCAGGTGACCACGAGCAGCGAGTATGGAGCAAAAAGCCAGCAAGCTTTTGCCTGAGGGGATGATGTGTCACAGTGACGCTAGCAGACACTACAGGCTGCCCCTCCTAGCGACCAATTCTACTGGTCAGGCCGTGAGCATCAGCTGTTGCTGGGCGAACTAGAAGCCTCGTCTGCCCCTCTCAACAAGGCTTGCAGTAAAGATATCTCAGAAATGCAGGGAAGGGGAGGAGAGGGAAAGGATGCTGAAGGAAAAATTTCTCTGCTGGCTTTTGGATCCAGAATGGGAAGCTCCTTCCGGCAGTCTTTGCCCATGGTTAGTGCAGCTCCAATGAAGAATTTTTGTTTGTTTTTTCTTGTTGTGAAGGACCCTGGGTTCTAAGGCTTGAACCAGGCATTCAGTTCAGGTATTCGGCAGAGCACCCCCCCCCCCCAGGAGTACAAGGAACTAAAGTCTGTCCCAGGAAACAGAGTGACCCAGCCCAGATAGTCCTAATCAACTCAGATAGGACATAATGCTCTGGTCGAACCTGTGGTTAAAATACCAGAAGTTCCAAGCAGAATAGCGGTGACAACACCTGGTTGTAAAACAAAGAGACCCCTCCAGCTGGCCTTAGGGCACCATCATGACTAGTGTGATCTATCTTGTGATTTTAGACTATTGTAATCAACCTTGTGATTGTAGTATGACTTTCAAGTGACCAATCATGTATTTGCCTCAGTTTCTATGATGATTTTGTGGCTTTAGCCTATAAATGGGATGTAGGATTGTTAATCAGGGCTGCTCTCTTGCTCCTGAGACAGAGAGATAGCCTGTCTGCGCAGACGAAATTCAATAAAACCCTCTTGTGATTTGCATCAGCTGGACTGGAGTCTGGGTTCTTGGGTCTCCCCCTTCCCAAGAGGATAGTACCCTGAGTCTGGGGTCTATCAGTTGTTGTTTGTTTCCAGACATTTTTTTCTGTCTATCCTTGTTTCCAGACATGTGATGGATTTTGTTTGCTTGTTTGTTTGTTTTTTCTGTGTATCCCTGGCTGTCCTGGCTGTTTGTAGACCAGGGTGAAGAAATTCTTTACATTATGAGGAAGACATAATAAAATGTGCCTTCAAATTCTCATACTCACCTGTCCCTGATGGATATTCCAGTCGCACCCCATCCCCACCTGCCCAATAGCTAAATGCTTCTTCCACAGGACAGCACTTGGTATTGCCTAAAACCAGCATCCCCCTTCCCCATTTAGAAGAGGAAGCAAGTGTTGATCCATTAAGCTAGATGATTTTCTTTTTAAAACATAAAAATTCTGTAATTTTTCATAATAATATTATTAGTACAGTAACAGAAGACACACAAGAATTTTTTATTTTTATTTATTTTCTTTTATTTGGGATTTCCGTGTTGTTTAGGCTCAGGCTGTCCTTGGTTTTACTGTACTTTACAGCCAGTATCAGCCTGTCTCTACCCACCACCAATTACTAATGTTATAGCAAGCACAGCCTTGCTTGCCCTGCTGAGAACACTTGAAATGTAATATTTTAACCATTGATAGATGTGATGATTTAAATGAGAATGACTCCAATTGGCTCGTAGATTTGAATGCACGGTTACTAGGAAATGGCACTAATTGATAAGGATTCAGAGGTATGGCCTTGGAGGAAGTATGTCACTGGAATGGGCTTTGGAGTTTAAAATGTTCAAGCCAGGCCCAGTGTCTCTTTTCTCCACCTGGATTCAGATGCAGAAATCTCAACTACCATGTTTGCCTCTGTGCTACCCTGCTGCTTGCCATGTTGTTAATGGAATAAATCTTTGAACCTGTAAGCAAGCCCCAATTAAATGCTTTCTTTTTATGAGAGATGCCTTTGTCAAAGCATCTCTTCCCAGCAATAGAACACTAAGACAGTCGAGCATAACTGTTTTTCTTTTCTGGTTTCTTATACTGAACTTAGTAAACAAGCAACCCATCCACACCCCACTTTCAATCCAAGCACTATAAAAGCAGAGACAGGAAGATCCCTGCAAAGTTGAGGCTAGTTTGGGCTACATAGTGAGTTCCAGGTGAGCCTGTGCTACAGATTAAGACTCTATCTCAAAATGAAATAAACAAAAACCCCATTTTTTTAAGATTTAAAAGGCTAAACCCTTTATTGAGACTATTACAACCATATTGCTTTCGTTTACTAATGACACGTTATTTCTAGAACTAAATGGCCACAATGCACAAGTGATACTGAATGAATATTTTGCTGTATCAGGGGAGAAAGCACTTGCCATGTAGGCATCAGGACTGGAGTTCAGAACCTTAGCACCAACATTTAAAACACTGGACAGGTATGAGGGCCCACCTATAATCCCACCTCAGGAAGTGGGTTCAGTGAGAGACATTATCTAAGTAAATAAAATGGAGAATTGTTCAGGGAAAACTCCTGATGTCAATCTGTAGCCTTCATATGTATGCACACACCTTTGAACAAACAATAACAGATACATTCATATCACATTTACAAATATATGCAAAAAGGAAGAGGCTAGGCATGATGGCATACACTTTTAATTCCAGTATTTAAAACACAGAGGCAGGTGAATATCTGTGAGTTCAAGGCCAGCCTGATGTACATGTCAAGTTCCAGGGCAGCCAACCTTAGGGAGACCTTGTTTCAAAGTCAGGGTTTGGGAAGAGGAAGAAGAAAAGGAGACTAGGCAAGGTGTGGTGGTTACAAGCCTTATCATCTCAGTTATCAGGATGTAAAGACAGGAGGATGGGTAATTAAAGGTCATCCTGTGCTATATTAGTTTGTAACTGGGCTGATATACATGATACTGCCACATACACAAAGAGACAAGAGACACAGAAAGGCAGGGCTGAATTATTTTTCTTTTTTTAAAAGCCTTCAGTAATCGCTCTTCCCCAAATAGCTCTTGGTAGCAAGAGACATTAAACAAGCCTTGCAGACTCCACAAACAAGTCCCTCTGATTACCATGGAACAGCCACTTCATGCCCTTCCCAAGACTGGATCTAGGGAGGGGAAAAGGGAAAAGGCCCAGTACCAGTCAGCCACTGCTCCAATGCTGTGAGGGGGGTGCAGAGGCAAACCCTGGTCATCAGTGGATCTGTAGTCCTTTTGTGCAGATGTCTGGCAGGGGTGACATGGGGCCATTCCTCTGGGCACAGCTGTGGTAATGCCTAGATGGAGGTAGGGCCTGGGCAGTAGTGCCCTCCCAGATTCTCTCTTCGGCCTTCTTGGAGTAAGAGACATGCAGCCTGAGGGCCTCAGCTTGGCCTGACTCTGCTGCTAGGGACTCTGTCCCCAGTAACTATGAAGATGGCCAGTTTGTGGAACTTTTCTCTGTCCAGCTGCTTTCTCTCCCTGCTTTTCCTTCTGCATCTGTCATCCAGCTATGCAGGTAAGCATACTAATTCCAGCCCTACATAGACATAAGAACAGAAAGGGGGTGTTCTGGACTTAACCTCCTTTAATCATCCTCAAATGTCTATATGGATCTCTTATCTACATTTGGGTCTGCTGACATGGTTTTCTTCCTGACTTCTTATGGAATCAAATTCAAACTTCCCCCAATCATATGGTTCTGGGAGTCAAACTCAGGGCCTTTTGTAAGCTAAGTTCATGCTTTACTACTGACCTCTATCCTCATCTCTAGTTTTGGTTTTTCACCTTTCCAAAGAGAAAATACTAAATTATTGGAGTTGCTGTCAGTTTTAAACGCAAGAAAGTCTTTTGCACATTACAGCAATGCCTATTTGTGATAAATCTTAATAAATATTTGTTGAAGGTCAGTGAATTGACTCAGTGGGTAAAGGACCTTGCCTCTAAACCTGATGGCATGAATGGTAAAAATAACACAAATAAAATAAAGTTAATCTTTTTAATATTTGAGTTATAGCATCTCATTATGGTTGAGACCTTGCTCTGCTGAATCAGGCAGCAATAAGTTTCTATACAGGATCATGTTCCCCAACTAGGAGAAATAATAAATAAATAAATAAATAAATAAGCAAGCAAGCAAGCAAGCAAACAGACAAACAAACAAAAACAAAAGCCCAGAAGACAGAATTCTACTTCAGGGAACCATGTGATTGATGGAGGTCCAGCTCATACATCCCCTAAGGACACCAGCTTCTACCATGTAGCTGAATCTCACTAGGAAGCTGTTCAGAGAAGGGTCCAGAGCTGGAGTAAGGATGATGGTGCAGATGATAACAAAGAGTAAAGCAGTTATCTCCAGAGTGCATGATTTTACAGTAAATGTAGAGAACAACAGAGGGCCAGGAAGCACTTGGAAGGAGTAGGCCACATTCCAAGGTGGAGGCAAGAATCAGAGCTGAATAGAGCTGGTAGAAAAGTGGAAACCATTGTCCAGATGATTTCATTTTAGAATATTCTATCCTAGATATTCAGAACGTATCTTCAACTAGAGACTGCTTACTTTGTATATGTTCAAAGTTAAAAAAAAATAATAAGGCCAGCTGAGGCTCTTGAACTCCATTTAAAACTCCTCAACCTGGGTGATTGTGAGTCCCTGTAAACACAGCATTTGTGAAATGGAAGCAGAAGGACCAAAATTCAAGTCACCCTCAACTACCTGCAAGACTGAGGCCTGCTTGGGATACAAGTACCATGTCTCAGAAATGGGGAGATGAAGAGATGATTCAGAAGTTAAGCATGCTTGCTGCTCTTGCAGAGGATCCAAAGTTAGGTTCTCAGCACTAATATCTACGGGGAAAACGTATAACTACCTGTAACCCCAACTCCAGAGGACCTTACAGCTTCTTCTGGATTTCAAAGATAGTAAGACAAAGGTGACATTCATTTACCCACACTGGCCCAGACAAAAAAATCTTTAAAAGAAAAAAATTAATCATCCTAAACCAAGCATGGCAGCACATGCTCATAATTCCAGCACTTGAAAAGTTGAGACAGAAGGATTACTGTGAGTTCAAGGCCAGCCTGAGCAAGACCCTGTCTCAAAATAAATAAATAGGGACTGGTAAAGATGGCTATAGTAAAGGGTATATAGTTCTCTTATAAAAGTCTGGGTTTTGTTACCAGTACCCATATCCATGGGAAGGCTCATAACAGCCTATAACTACAGATCCAGGGGAACCAAAATGTCTCTGATCTCTAAGGGCACCTGCACTCAAGTGAGTGCTGATGTAGACACACCACACACACACACACACACACACTCAAATAAATCACTGGGTGTGGTGGTATACAACTGTGATCCCAGCACTTGGGAGGCAGAGGCAGGCATATCTCTGAGCTCCAGGTTAGCCAAGGCTACATAGTGAGACTCTGTCTCAAATATAAATAAAATTAAAATTAAAAATTGAGTTTCCTCTCTCTTACTATTTTTCTGAAGTAGCTTTTCTATGATGAACTTATCACATCTGACTCTTGGTTTCTTTTCTTTGGTGTCTTGGACAGGACAGTTCAGAGTGATAGGACCAGGGCACCCAATCCGAGCTTTAGTTGGAGATGAAGCAGAACTGCCATGCCGAATATCTCCTGGGAAGAATGCCACGAGCATGGAGGTGGGATGGTACCGCCCTCCCTTCTCTAGAGTGGTCCATCTCTACCGAAATGGCAAAGACCAAGATGCAGAGCAGGCACCTGAATATCGGGGACGCACAGAGCTTCTGAAAGATGGTATCACTGAGGGAAAGGTTACCCTCAGGATTCAGAACGTGAGGTTCTCGGATGAAGGAGGCTTTACTTGCTTCTTCAGAGATCATTCTTACCAAGAAGAGGCAGCAATGGAGTTGAAAGTGGAAGGTGAGTCGCCAGGCCAAGGTAATATGCAGTATGACCTTGAGTAAATGACCAAAAAAGATCTTCAGTCATTTAGCTAAGATCTTTTAACCTAAACATGTCGCTTCTGAGATCAGTTTCAGTAAACAGGGATTCCTATGCTGTGGCTGTTGGTTATTTTGTTATTTGAACTGGGAAAGAAACTGCAACCAAAATCATGAGTTCATGGATAAGAAAGCAACATTAGATAAAAGATGGTATCTGGACTAGACAAATGCTTTTGCACTTCAGGTTTGGTTTGGTTTGTTTGTTTTTTTTTTTTTTCTTTTGTTTTGTTTTTCTTTAATGGTGGCTTTTCATTCTGCAGCCCTAGTTGGCCTGGAACTCATTATATAAACCAAGCTGGCTTCAAACTCATAGTGACTGTCCCATCTCTGCCTCCTAAGTGCTAAGAGCTGGGGCTTGTGCTAGCACAGCTAATATATGTAACTTGGGTAATCTTCCAGCCACAGCCTTTGGGGTGCTGGGACTGAAAGCATGCATCACCATGCTCAGTTTAAAATGATCATTTTAGAGCCAACCAGATAGCTTGGGTGCTTCTTAGGAGAACTTGTTGAGTGGCATGAGCAAGCCATAGAATATAGGGAACAAAAACCTATTTCCTGAATTTCAGTGTCTATTTACATACATGTACACACATGTATACATATATTCTCAGTGTGTGTGTGTGTGTGTGTGTGTGTGTGTGTGTGTGTGTGTGTGTGTGGTGTAAATATATGGCATGGATAATTCAGTTAGTAGAGTGCTTTCCTAGAATGCAAGTAGACACTGGTTCAATCCCCAGTACTGCATAAACTGGTTTTAGAACCTCAAGCCTGTAATCCCAGAACTTAGAAGTTAAAGTCAGGAGGATGAGAAGTCAGATACCAGCCTAGGTCATAAAAGACTGTCTCAAACAAAACAAAACAAAAAAGAGACTGGAGAACTGGCTCACTGGTTAAGAGCTTTTGCTGCTCTTGCAGAAGACTAGAGTTTGGTTCCCAGTACCGGCATAACTCCAGCTCTGGGAGATCAGATACCTTCTTCTGGCCTACACACATAAATAAAAATAAAATAAAAATTAAACACACACACAGGGGTACGGGGAGATCTATAGTTTTAGCATCATCGCTTCATTTTCATAACTTGATTTTCAGTATGCTTTGTATGATAGCTAATTTTGGAGTTATTATTTGTCCTGCCTCAGAGTGGTTAAAGTGTGAATAGGAAAATAGACAGAGGGAGCTTTGAAAGTTAATTGCTAAGTAGTTGAAGAACAAAAGTGTTCTGAATGCCGAAACCTTTGACCTTTCCCTTCCTCATCACCACCTGCAGCATGAACATCAGACAATCCATCGTTTTTTTGTATCTGAGGTGGGGGTGACTGTTGCCAGGCTGAGACCAGAAGATGCATTGTACACCCAGTAACAAAGCACTATTTCTAGAGACAGCTTGCAGGGACATGAAAATAGCTGTGTGCCACAGAATGTTCTTCAGACAGCTGTTTTTGCTGAGGAATTTTTACTCACAAAGAAGTGGAGGGTCAGAACTTCAGCACACAGATTTTCCCTCTTCATGCTCAGCAAATTCTCAGTTCAACTGTGGACTCTAGCACATTCATTGAGGCCCAGCAGGGTACAAGAAAGAAAGATGGAGGCGTGGGGCGCTAAACACTTTGCCTCAAGGGCAAATGCTTTCCTTTGAGGGATTTTCACGTTCCAAATCTCTCCACTCATCTCCTATTTTGCTTGACTGAGAGAGAGGAAGGGGTGGAGTTCCATTCACAACACTGAATAAAATTTGGGGAGTAGTAGCACAGGCCTGTAATCCCAGCATTTGGGAGCTGGAGGAAAAGGAGACTTCAAGAACAGAC